>JAQFXT010002515.1:0-11842 GCA_034683725.1 Strigamia crassipes
AAATCAAAAATTAAAAATCGATAAATCAAAAATTAAAAATCGATAAATCAAAAATTAAAAATCGATAAATCAAAAATTAAAAATCGATAAATCAAAAATCTATATACCAAAAATTAAAAATCGAAAATCTATATACCAAAAATTAAAAATCGATAAATCTAAAATTAAAAGTCGATAAATCAAAAATTAAAAATCGATAAATCAAAAATTAAAAATTAAAAGTTGATAAATCAAAAATTAAAAATCGATAAATCAAAAATTAAAAATTAAAAATCGATAAATTAAAAATTAAAAATCGATAGATTAAAAATCTATATATCAAAAATTAAAAATCGATAAATCTAAAATTAAAAATCGATAAATTAAAAATTAAAATTGATAAGTTAAAAATCGATAAATTAAAAATTAAAAATTGATAAATCAAAAATTAAAAATATCGATAAATTAAAAAAATTAAAATTGATAAATCAAAAATTAAAATCAGAATTTTAAATTGCAGATTCGATTCATTACTTCGACACACCGAACAACGAGCAGCGAACAAACCGGCACCAAATCACGAGTAATCACCGCCACTACAGCGTCGGGGGGAAAATCGAAGAGCGCCAACCGGGCGAAACGTCAACGGGATTCAGCGAAGACGAAACCGAAACCGATGACACTGATTATGAATGGACTCTCACAAATATCGCTAGTGGGGTCGCATATAATCAGGATTTTTACATCGACGAAGACGACGAAGGTGAAAATTTAATTAAAATTTTTAAAAATTTTAAAAATTAAAATTTTTTTAATATTTTTTTTAGGATTGCAGATGGGGTTCTCGAGCTTCAATATGGATGCCGACAGGATCGTCAATTTAGAATCTAAAATGGCGATGATTAACTGGCAGTTGCCTATGGAAGCTTTCGAACCGCGGATCGATTTGACGGATCCTTCGCCAATCCCGGACCACGTGTTGGATTTTAGCCGGCAGGGGGAGCTAGACCAGGATGAATTGGTCACGGTTATGTCATCCAAATTGAACGAAGACGGCAGTCATAGCGAAGACGATGATGTTCATTCGATTTCGGTGGATAACGGCTACCAAAATGTCCCCGAATGGGACTTTAACCCACTGGTCGTCGAAATGCTCAAATTTTACGCTTCCCAAGTACAAAACAAATCGAAATAATCGATTTTTTTAAATTGTTTTTAATATTTTTTTTAAATTTTTTTTCGTTTTTTACAGGGCGACATGCAAATGGCGGTGAGTGTTTTAATCGTTTTGGGTGAACGGATTAAAAATTACATTGATATGGCGGTACAGGAAGAATGGTACCAAGTGTATTTAGGTAGAAAAACGTTGAAAATTTTGAAAAATTTTGAAAAATTTTGAAAAAAATTTGAAAAGTTTTGAAAAAATTTGAAAAATTTTGAAAAAATTTGAAAAAATTTGTAAAATTTTGAAAAAAATTTGAAAAAATTTGAAAAAATTTGAAAAAATTTGAAAAAATTTGAAAAAATTTGAAAAAAATTTGAAAAATTTTGAAAAAATTTGAAAAAATTTGAAAAAATTTGATTTTCTAACGACAATTTCTTTAAATAGATTTATTGGCACGATTTAAATTATTCACAATCGCGAATCAAATCATTAAATTAAGTCCATTAAAGAGTATTAGTTCGATGAACCAACAGTCGACGAGCATCCACACAAACTGCATTTGCGGTCACCCGCTCGGACGCCTCGAATGGTCCTGCGATCGATGCAAGTCCGGCAGCAACGTCTGCGCAGTTTGGTAATTTAAAAAAAAAATAATTTAATAAAAAAAAATTAATTTAATTAAAAAAAAAATTAAAAAATTAATTTAATTTTTTTATTTATTTTAAATTTGTAGTCATCAATTGGTGAAAGGACTTTATGTTTGGTGCCAGGGCTGCAGCCACGGCGGCCATTTGCATCACTGGCGAACGTGGCTCCAGAAAAATCGTTGGTGTCCTGCTGGCTGTGGACATTGTTGCGAATTTGTATAAAATCTAATTTAAATAGTATCCTTTTTTTTTTTTTTTTAATTAATATTATTTTTAAATTAATTTTATAATATAAAAAGGATTTTTGTTTGAAAAAACAAACAATAACAAACCAAAAAAAAAAAAAAAAAAATCTCATAACTTAAAAATTTACAAAATTTGCAGCTGTGCTTTATTTTTACCAATTGAAATTTGGATATTAATCGATACAAGGGTTTGATTATGCATTTCTAAAAGCATTTTTAGCGGCCAATTCAATCAAATCCATCAAAAACATTAAAATAGTATTACAAATGTATAAACGGTGCAATTTGGTTTTAACTACCGAAATTCAAATAAATACAAAAAAAAAAAAAATTTAATCAGCAGCTGAAATAAAACATTTGTTTATATATACAAAAAAAAACTTATTGCTGCTTTAAATAGAATTCTATTGTAAGATTATTAAGTAAACTTTGGTGCATGCAGAAACCATAGAATGCACTTTTAGGGTCCCATAAAGATTCCAGCTGCACAAAAAAAAAAAAACACAAAAACGCAAAAAAATCTACAATTAAGTGAAATTATTCTTAAATATATTCTCATTAACGTATGAAATTACATATCAGATACACATACACAAAAAAAAAATAAAAATATTAAAAAAAAAAAATATTACACAATACACGCATGCAAATTTAGACCTACAAATATTATTTAGTCCCATTTTAGAGACCTTACAATCGATTTAACTATCAATAATCCACTAAAAGATCTCTAAAACGACACTATTCTAGGAATCCAAGCTCGTTTTCCACGCAAACTTTACTCGAAAAATCAGAAAAAGCCTAAGCACGCAACCGCGCGTTTCACGCATGCGTTTCTTTCCATTTGGTAAAAACGTCTAAAATATCTGGAATATCGACTTTTTTTTTTTTTTTTTTTTTGGCTAATTGCAAGTTTGGAAATGGAAAGGAACGATGCGTGGGTGCGAAACACGTTGTTGCAATGCCGTTATTAATGTTATTCAAACTGTTTTTGGTTAAATTTGTTTGTCTACAAAAAGTAGAATTTGTGAAGGCTTTATAAATGTAATCCTGGCGCACATTCTTCGCGTGTACGTGGAACTACAAAATGGTGCATTTTCTTTTCTTTCTGTTCTGTCTGTTTGTTCCGTTTCCTGTTTTACCTTCTTCCTGCTTTCTTGACCTAATGTCTCGCATTAAATCAAAAAATACCTAAAAAAAAAAAACGAGACAAAAATTGTAGAATTTTACTAACAGATTTCTGCGATAATTTCGATACTTTGTCGACGTTCTCTCTGGTTTTCGCCGATGTTTCCACGTAAGACACATTCCATTGTCTCGCTCTTGCTTGCGCTTCTTCCACCGACACTTGGCGTTTATCTTGTAAATCAGCTTTGTTTCCAACTAGCAAAAATGGAATGTTGTCGTCTCCTTTCACCCGAAGAATGTGTTCCCTGCATTCAAATTTACGGTAAATTTCTCATATTATATTTTTATTCCTCAAAACCTAACGTAAATATGATGAAATCGGTCATAATTACGTTGAAAATTACGTGAATGTGATGAAATCGGTCATAATTACGTTGATAAATTACGTGAATGTGATAAAATCGGTCATAATTACGTTGAAAAATTACGTGAATATAATAAAATCGGTCATTTTTACGTTGAAAATTACGTAAATATGATAAAGTCGGTCATAATTACGTTGAAAAATTACGTGAATATAATAAAATCGGTCATTTTTACGTTGAAAATTACGTAAATATGATAAAGTCGGTCATTTTTACGTTGAAAATTACGTAAATATGATAAAGTCGGTCATTTTTACGTTGAAAATTACGTAAATATAATAAAATTTACCATAATTAAGGTCAAAATTACGTAAATATGATAAAATTTACCATAATTAAGGTCAAAATTACGTAAATATGATAAAATTTACCATAATTAAGGTTAAAACTACGTAAAAATGGTTAATTCGTCCATAATTACGGTCGAAATTAACGAAACCCGCCATATTTACATTAAAATTAGCATAAATGCATTGAATTTAGTCATTTTTAAACCAAATTTCGGTCGTAATTCCGTCAAGGACCGACGTAAAAATGAAGCCGCCACGTCACATTCACGTTAAAATCAAGAAAAACATTTAATTATTATTCTTTAAACCTGAATTCAACAGTTGCTGAGAAAGATTCCGGTTCGTCGATCGAAAATACACACAGAAATCCCTCTCCACTGCGGAAATAATTATCCCTGATAGCCGCATAATCCTCCTGACCAGCAGTATCAAGAATATCAATCTGCACTTCTTCGCCATCCAATACAACTTTTTTCCTGTAGGAGTCAGCTTTGGTAGGTTCGTAGTCCTCCACAAACTAAAAATAAAAAAATAAAAAAAAATCAATAAAAAATAATCACTTTATCAAAAAACAAATAATTCGTCAATCAAAATCACACCTAATCAAACGCCATACAATTCCACACAATCACATGATAAAATTTTTAAAAAAAAATTAAATAAAAAACCCATTCTTCCAAAAATAAAACACTTAACACATTAAAAACGAATAAAAAACACCTGCTGCAAGTGGCTACCACCTATTAACTTCAATCCACCTCCCAAAAACAAGAAAAAACGAAATAAAATGAATAAAATCGATCCCCCTGGTGCCAAAACCAATTAACAAAAACAAACATTTAAAAAAAATTTCATTTTTAACAATTTTCGACCGATTTCCACCATTATTTCGACTAAATTAACACTTCTAAATCCATTTCCGACATTTCCTCGACTTTTTCTCACCTCATCATACATAAATTGAAGAGTTAGTGCAGATTTCCCAACGCCACCACTCCCAGCCATAATAACCCTATGCACCGCCGACTGCTGTGTTTTCGATTTCGACATGTTTGATCCGTCTGCAATGGAAAATTTAAATGACAATTAGAAAATAGAATTTTTTTTATCCGATTGACCGATATTCGTGTTCCTGGATTGGTAATTCGATGACGGACAGATGCAACGCCTCCCCGGACTCGTTCGGGTGTCTCGTTCGGGCGTCAAATGCCGACCGGTTGCGATTGTTTGGGTGTGCCGGCATTTAAGGGAAGTGCACACTGTCGCTAGTCTTGGGTTTGAATGAGTCGGGCAGTTTGCACCGATGTTTCAAACTTGCGCCAAGGTAGCAGAAATTTGCAATAAATAGCGGGAGATTTGGTTGGCGAGGTGTTGTTTGACGGTTGGTTCGTGTGCGGAAAAATCGGGGTGTTGTTCGACTTACTTATTATTTTTTTCCCCCAGTTATCGACACAATTTGGACAGCCAACGCGATTCAACTACAGCGACGACGCGGTGGTGGATGTGGATATGGTGGATTACAGCCGGTGGGATTGTGGGTAATCAAATATTAAGAAATGGCGGTGGTGATTGGAAAAAGGAAGATACAATAGGCCGGAGCGACGCCATTTATGCGTGCCATCTATTGACAAAAACCATCAAATTCTATATTCTGTTTATTAAAATTGTAAATGAAAAATCAACTGCTTTTAATTTAAATTTAAAAAAAAACAAAAAAACAAAATTTCTCGCGCAGGTATTCCAACCACGCATGCGCATTCAAAATCCCAACCATCGAAATCGAATTCATAAAATTTTTTTCCCCCAAAAACTAAACGACAAACCAAAAAAAAAATTTCTTTTCAAAATGATAGTAATTTAAACCGTTTAAAACTTGCTCTCGTGACATCTTTGTTAATATTTCTAGTAATACAAGATAACCCCGTGTCAGTTTTCAATTGAGTAGCGGCGCCACGCGGCAACTTCCAGCAACAAATAAATATGGTACAGTACTTCGACTTAACCCAACAGGTCCAAAAACGCGTGTCAATTACTCATTCCCACCTAAATAACCCCCAAAAATTCCAAACAACAATGTCATATCGCATTGCATAAATCAAATTGAGTAAGACAATTGTATTTTTTAACCTTTGGTAAGTGAAATTGAAGTTATCCACAATCAATCATGCGTTACACGGAAAAAATCTTAAATTATCTGATCCCACATCCCATTAGTCACGTACGCCACAGACCTATACCACATGATAACTGATAAATCTTTCTTTCTTTATCTGATGCAGTTAACAACCCTCACTGCGCACAAACAGATATGATGACTGAGAACGAAGAGCAGAGTGGACGGAGCCCCACCAAATCACGTAAATCAATGAAATAATTAATTAATTAATTAATTTAATGTGAAATTTGTATTTTTAGACGAGAGTCCGTCTTCGACGTCGACGTCGACGCCCAGCCATGGAAAACATGTGGTGGCGGACGAAACGACTTATTTGCAAGGATCGTCGCCATCGACGAATCAAACTTATTTTGAGAACAAAGTTTTAATTCCAGACACGGGAAATGATGTGAATTAGTTGAATTGATTTGTTAGTTTGGTTGGTTAATTTTTTTTTTTTAGTATTCGTTTAGTTTTCGTAAGTTATGGGCATTCACTGGCCCTGGTTTTCTGATGAGTATCGCGTATTTAGATCCGGGGAATATTGAATCGGATTTACAGTCTGGAACTGTTGCTCAGTTTAAAGTAATTTGATTGGTTGGAATTTTTAATTTATTTTAATTTATGTTTTTTTGGGTTTTTTTTTTTTTTTAGTTAATATGGATTCTTTTGTCGGCGACTATATTAGGTTTATTAATGCAGAGATTGGCGGCTCGTTTGGGTGTTGTTACTGGATTGCATTTGGCTGAGCTTTGTTATCGTCAATATCCGAAGATTCCGAGGATTATTTTATGGATAATGATAGAAATTGCGATTATAGGGTAAATTAACTGATTCCAGTATACTTGTGAATAGATAAAACGTTTAAATGAGGCGGTATCAACTCACAAGTGTACTGGAATTTTAAAAATCAATTAAAAACTGTATTTTTGTATCAAACAGGAGCGATATGCAAGAAGTAATTGGTACGGCAATAGCTTTTTCCCTTCTTTCGAACAAAAGGTTAAATAAATACAATTTCGAAGAATTATTTATTAATTTTTTTTAAATTTTAGAATTCCCCTTTACGGCGGCGTATTAATAACAATGGCGGACACATTTACATTTTTATTGTTGGATAAATATGGATTGCGAAAACTGGAAGCATTATTTGGATTTCTTATTACAGTCATGGCAATAGCGTTTGGATACGAGGTTTAAACAAAAAACGAACGATTTGACCAGGAAAAATTGAATTTTTATCGTTTCATTTGTTTGTTTTGTTGCAGTATTTCTTGGTTCTTCCAAATCAAGCGGAACTAGTCGAAGGAATGTTCGTGCCGTGGTGCTCCGGATGTGATAATCAAGCTTTACTTCAAGCTGTTGGAATTGTCGGAGCTGTTATTATGCCTCATAATTTGTATCTTCATTCCGCTCTTGTTAAAGTAATTTTTCTACAATTTTAAAAATTTTTTTTGTTAAATTTAAATATTTTTTTTAGTCTCGTGAAATCGATCGGACAAAAAAAGAGGTCGTCAGAGAAGCGAATTTGTATTATTTCATCGAAGCAACTATTGCGTTATTTATATCGTTTTTGATCAATGTATTTGTTGTCGCTGTTTTTGCTCAGGGGTTGTACGGGCGAACGGAAAACGATATTGTACGTTTATTCCTTTTATTTTGATTAATTTCATGGAAAATAATCAAAATTAATACAGAATATAATTTAATTTAGCATCAATTATGCTTGAGTCATAACAACTCTCATGCGGATGAGTTTTCCGTGAGTAAATCCCAAATAGTTTGTAATAATTATTCAATTTAATCAAATTTTTTTAAATCCAAACAGACGAAAAATGAAACGGTGGACGCTAGCATATACAAAGGAGTAAGAAAACGCAAAGAAAATTTAATTTTTAACCTTAAAATGATGAAAAATGACTCAGAAATTGAATCAATTTAGGGAATTTATCTCGGCTGTGAATTTGGAGATGCTGCGCTGTACATATGGGCTATTGGGATTCTAGCGGCAGGACAGAGCTCAACCATGACCGGTACAAACGACATCAATATTAAGTCAAGCAAAAAACTATAATTTTTTAAATTTAAATTTCTAGGCACTTATGCGGGACAATTCGTGATGGAAGTAATTAAAAACAAAACAATTTCGTTTTCTTATGTAATAAATAACTTTTTTTTTCAGGGTTTTTTGAATCTTCAATGGTCACGGTGGATGCGAGTTCTACTAACACGATCCATCGCCATTTTACCAACAATTTTAATCGCAACGACTAAAGGAATTAATCAATTAACGGACTTCAACGACTTATTAAACGCGTTAATGAGCATGCAGCTGCCATTTGCTCTTATTCCCACTATAACATTTACAAATTCCAAATTAATAATGGGCGAATTCAGCAACGGACTGTAAATATTCCGTTTAAAACGAAAAAAAACATTAAAATAAACAATTTTTTTTGTTTTCAGAGGGAATAAAATCATGTCGTGCGCGTTATCGGTCGTCGTAATTGCTATCAACTTGTATTTTGTTGGTTACTACGTGTTAAATCACGTGTCTCATCATTGGGCAATTCTCACATTTATAGCAATTCTCGTCTGGATTTATCTGGGATTTGTAGTTTATTTGGTAAATTAATGATATTCATTTGATTGATTTTGTTTTATTTATTTTATTTTGTGTTTTAGGTTCTTTTCTTATTGGCGTCGTTAGGATTTACTAAACTTCCGAGGCATTTTGTAAGTTTGAGTTTCGGAAATGGATTAAAATTAATTTTTCCTGTCACATTTGTCGCTTGCACTTTACTAACGGCCATCTTTGGGTGATTTGAATCGTATTAAACCTTGTTTGCAATTTCAGTACAATACTGCGAGCCTGCAGGAGCAGGAAGTACGGAGTAATCCGCGGTAGGTTTGTCGTTTGTAACATTAAATTTCAAATCGTGTTTTATTTAAATGTTTGGCTTTTTCGTTGTCTCTAACTTGCACTTCGTTTTTTTTAAGCCTAACTAGTACAAAAATGGCATATGATACCAATTCCAGTACAGTTGTGAACCGGATATACCATTCATGAGTGTACTGGGTTTTGGGATCCGCCATGTTTAGTCGATATTTCGTCAGTTGGTGATAAATTTTTCAAAATATTTGTTTATTTCAGTTACACGGACAGCGGATGACTTCATTTTCTATGCAAGTGAACACCATGTCAACCGAATCTGTGCCTAATGCAAACTAGAACACTTTTCTTCTAATTATTATGATAGGTTTATAAAATGATGTATTTATTTAATTATGTCGCTAAGAAAATTTGTTTTTTTTTTATAAAATAAAATATTTTTTGTCAAGAAATTTCGTTGAGCACGTGTTACCTCGAATGTTAATACATTTTTCAGTTGTTACAATATGTTCACATCAATTCATTCAATTCAAAGTCAACAAAACATTTTTCATTGGGATATAGTTAACAGATGTTAGAAAAAATGGCGTCATTAGACAATTTCGCCGACTTGCACATGCTAATATTTACACGTTTTCTCAAAAGGTTTATAAATTGGGAATTGCCATTTGACTTTTTCTTGATATTCGTCTATCAAAGTGTGAATTTGTCACTGGAATTCTTGAGATTACGAAAAATTTAATTTTTTTTTTAAAATTTGCAGATGGTGTCGTCGATTGTTGTTGTTTTTTGTTCGTTGGGCGGCATCTGCTGCAATCGTTTGTTACTACACAAACTGGGCGATGTATCGTGTGCACACGGATCATTTATTCGTTTGGTATCTTAGATGATAAGACGTATACGATGAAACCCCATGACGCCCAACTCGATCTTAATCAAGGTTTGTTTGTTTTATTTACATTTCTGTTTGGAGATCATTAAAAGCAACTGTGTTTACATTTAAATCGTAAAAAAGTGAATGCATTATGTACACACCTTTTAAGTTGAAGATGATTTACGATGTTGGAACTTGGTTCCTTAATTCCGACGAACAGCTAATAACTTGATTTTTATAAGAAAGTTTTGTAGAAAATTTGACATTTCAAATTGATTTTGTAGAAAATTTGATTTTCCAAGGAATTGCTGTAAAAAAAATTTTCTTTTAGGGGATTGTTGTAGAACAATTTTTTTTCATCTAGAATCTAGGGGATTGTTGTAGAACAATTTTTTTTTCATCTAGAATCTAGGGGATTGTTGTAGAACAATTTTTTTTCATCTAGAATCTAGGGGATTGTTGTAGAACAATTTTTTTCCATTTAGAATCTAGGAGATTGTTGTAGAACAATTTTTTTTCATCTATAATCTAGGGGGTTGTTGTAGAACAATTTTTTTCTATCTACAATTTAGGGATTGTTTTAGAAATTTGATTTTTCTAAGGAATTGCTGTAAAAAAAATTTATTCCTTTTTGGAGATTGTTGTAGAACAATTTTTTCCTTCTAGGAGATTGTTGCAGAATACATTTTCCTTTTAGAATTTAGGGGATTGTTGCAGAACATTTTTTTCTTCTAGTAGATTATTGTAGAACACATTTTCCTTCTAGTATATTGCTGTAGAACACATTTTCCTTCTAGTAGATTATTATAGAACACAATTTTTCCTTCTCAAAGATTGTTGTAGAACAAAATTATTTCTTTCTATGGGATTGTTGTAGAACAAAATTATTTCTTTCTATGGGATTGTTGTAGAACAAAATTATTTCCTTCTATGGGATTGTTGTAGAAAAAAATTATTTCCTTTTATGGGATTGTTGTAGAACAAAATTATTTCCTTCTCAAAGATTGTCATAGAACACAATTTTTCCTTCTCAAAGATTGTTGTAGAACAAAATTATTTCTTTCTATGGGATTGTTGTAGAACAAAATTATTTCTTTCTATGGGATTGTTGTAGAACAAAATTATTTCCTTCTATGGGATTGTTGTAGAAAAAAATTATTTCCTTTTATGGGATTGTTGTAGAACAAAATTATTTCCTTCTCAAAGATTGTCGTAGAACACAATTTTTCCCTTTTCGGGTGGATTGTTGTAGAACACAATTTTTCCCTTTACGGGTAGATTGTTTTAGAACACAATTTCCCCTTTACGGGTGGATTGTTGTACAAGTCAATTTTTAATTTCTACTGGATTGTTGGAATACAAAACCATTTTACAACAGTAGAGGGGCCTCTAGATTTCAAAATCTTGTCCGCTATTTTTGCGATTGGCTACCCCCTCAGTTGTCAATCAAATTATTTTTTCAAATTTTGAAATGTAAATAATTGTTGTGTTTAGGATGGCGCGGTCGAATACTTGATTAAGTTGGGGGCACCGGAAGAGAAACTCATGTTGGGGATGATGGTCGTTCTTGGACATTGGCCAGTGCAAGCTGGAAAATACACTGGTGAAGGAGGCATCTTGGCTTATTATGAGGTGAGGGTTAATGATGGAGTCGGAGCAGGTTGCGGTTAATGATTTCTTTTAATGTTTGTTGGGTAGATCTGCGGCACGTCGTGGAGCAAGGTCGTAACCGATCCGAGTGGCAAGATGGGTCCGTACGCTTATAAGGACAAACAGTGGACTAGAAGGTCAGTAATAGAATTTGAAATATAAATTTCGAAATAAAAAAATTTTCCGAAAAATTTTTTTTTTCGGAATAAAAACAAAAATGAAAGAAAAATTTCGAAAAATTTTTTTTCGAAACAAAATATATTCGAAAAAATTCAGTAATTATCAAAAAAATTCAGTAATTATCGAAAAAATTTAGTAATTATCGAAAAAATTCAGTAATTATCGAAAAAATTCAGTAATTATCGAAAAAATTCAGTAATTATCGAAAAAA
>JAQFXT010002516.1:0-11839 GCA_034683725.1 Strigamia crassipes
AAAGATTCAATTTTAAACCAAAAGATTCAATTTTAAACCAAAAGATTCAATTTTAAACCAAAAGATTCAATTTTAAATCAAAAAATTCAATTTTAAACCAAAAAATTCAATTTTAAACCAAAAAAAATTCAGTTATAGACCATAATATTCCGTTTTAGAAAAACAAATTCACTTTTATACAAAAAAAAAAAAAAACTTACTTTTAAACAAAAAAAAAAAAAAAAAATTCACTTTTAGACCCAAAAATATCATTATTATGTACCCCCAAAAATATCATAATTTGGCCCCAAAAATCTTTTTTCAGACCCCAAAAATCATTTGTTTAATCCAAAATCACACATTTTAAGGACCAAATAATTACGAATGCGCAAAACCGAACCAATATAACCATCCTCCCGTACATTTTCTGGATCCACCCCAAAATTAAAAAATAAATTCCTAAATTTCACCTTTTGGTAATGCCTTTCCGTTTGGCGCGTACTCTTCTCCAGCCCTTCACTCTGGTTTTTAACGCTTTCCAAATTGCTCTCCTCATCCAACTTTCTCTTATTCAACTCCTCCTTCTGGTTTTGCAACTGCAATATCTCGCCCTCCAATCCCGTCCGATCCTTCATCGACTGCTTCAACTTATTCTTCAGGTCCCCGATCGCTTTCTGGACGCTCGATTTGGTCAATGCTTTCTTGCCGGCCTTGCTATGCGACTCGTTCTTCGAAAGAATCGATTCGCGTCGATATATCAGCTTTTCCGTTTCCTGTACCAACGTTTCTTGCTGTCTTTTCAATTGAAGCAATCGATTCTAAGGAATAAAATTTATTGAGTTGAATTTATTGATTTGGGGGGACAAAATGTCGATGTTTTGCAGTGTTGCTACGTCGTTCATTCGTTCACAAACGCGTTCACTTTTTGAAGATGAACGCAAAAACGAACTAAGTCCGCGACAGAAAAAAAACATTTCGGCCATTTTTAAAAATGAACGTGAACGTTCATGAATTTGAACGTAGTTCACATTTGAAAAAATTGAACTGAACGTAATTTTGAACGCGTTCAAATGGCTGTGAACGTGAACGTGAACGCGTTCACAATTTAGTGAACGAGTTGCAACACTGATGTTTTGTTCACCTGCATTCGATGGATGTCCCATCGCATTTCTTGCATTTCTCCGGTTATTTCTTCGGAGGCGACGAGAGCTTTTGATTCTTTCGCTAATTGAGTTTTTTTCTCCCACATGAGTATTTGTTGATTTAATTCGAGGATCCGGTTCTCTAGTTGCATTTTGTCTTCTTTGACGGCGTCCAATTTGGTTTGGAATTGGATCGATTCAATTTCGGCGTCCTGGGTTTTGTAATGGTGAAATTATTTTGTTTTGGTTGCGGGTTTTTCGTGAGATTGTGGACGCGTTTAGGTTTATGTTCAGTTGATTTTTTTTTTTTTTTTTTTTTGATATGAGCAGAATAGTTGCGTTTGTTTGTGGTAGGTTTTTTTTTTTGATTTTTTTCTCTTAAGTTTTGATAGATTTTTGCAGTTGGGTAAATTTTTGGAAAATTTCTCGGAAGTTTGGTTAAAATTTTGTAAAAGTTTTTGAAAATTTGGTTGAATTTGGACAAGTTTGGTCAATTTTTGTAAAAATGCTTAAAATTTTGGTCAATTTTTGTAAAATTCTTCGAAACTTCGGTCAATTTTGGTAAAAATCCTCGAAACTTTGGTCAATTTTGGTAAAAATTCTCGAATCTTTGGTCAATTTTGGTAAAAATCCTCGAAACTTTGGTCAATTTTTGTAAAAATCCTCAAAATTTTGGTCAATTTTTGTAAAATATACCCAAAATTTGGTCAATTATGTAAAAAATCCTCAAAATTATCGAGAAAATTTATCGAAATTTTGATCAATTTTTGCAAAAATACTCAAAAATTTAGTAAATTTTGATAAAAATCCTCAAAATTTTGGTAAATTTTGGTAAAAACTGTCGAAATTTTGGTCAATTTTTGTAAAAGTACCCAAAATTTGGTCAACTTTGTAAAACAAAATCTCAAAATTATCGACAAAAATTATCAAAATTTTGAACAATTTCTGTAAAAATACTCAAAAATTTAGTAAACCTTTTGTCAAAGCAGAGATTTTTACCCAATTTTAATCAAAGCAGAAAATGTTTAACCAAATTTGGTCAAACAGACAATTTTAAACTAATTTTGGTCAAAACAGAGAATTTTTAACCAAATTTGGTCAAAACAGAGAATTTTAAACTAATTTTAGTCAATTCAGTAAACTTAGTTCACATTTGACAAAAACCAAATTCATTTCTTCATTCAATTTCAAAACTAAACAACATCCACAAACACTGCTTTTTAATTCATCTCAAACACTTTCCATACCTTGAGTACCCGCACCAGCGAGTTCTCCGTCAGCAAATTATCGTGCGTCAAACTCACAAGATTCCCTTTCTCTTGATAAATATTCTCCGACAACTTCCCTATCGACTTCTGCAACGCATTGAACGAAACCGTCTTCTTTTGTATATCATTCGACAGCTGCTCAATTTTCTCTATTTCAAATAAATTTTAATTTTTAATTTTAATTTCCAATTTTTTCATTTTTTCCAATTTTTCCAAACCAAACTACACATTTCAGATTTCACCTTCCAAGCGCCGTTTCTTGTCTCTGAGCATATTAAACTGCCGACTTTGATGAATGCAAGTGACGGTCAAATGATCTCGTTCGTGGCTCAGGAACACCAACTCCGTTTGCCGCTGAAGCCAATTAACCTTAAGCGTCTGCATTTCGTTCGCTTTACTTTCAATATTCCTCTCCAGTGCGTAGATCTTCGTCTCCAATGGACTCACGTCCCCCTAATGTAAAATTTACTTTATTTATGACATTTTCTATAAAAAAAACATGCGACCGTAGAGCGGTCACTGCCAACAGTTCACGAGCAATAGGTGGAACTGCGGGTCGATTATGGCCAATTGGACACAGGGACCCGGCAAGAACCAGAAGTCGCGTGCATGGGGTCTACACGACGTCTTCTGGACGTCAGTCTGACTTGCGACGCGATAAGGTTACAAGCCATTCGGTCGGTTCCCGCGTCCACAAAAGACCCGACGTCATGCACGGCGATCTCCGGCCTTGTGTGCCTGTTCTGCGGGCCACAAGCACCTGAGCGTCCCAGTTGTGTGCGTCATGCTGTAGAACACAATCGCGTGACCAGCAGTCAGGAAATCTAGGATGGGGTTTGGAGAACCCCGTACAAATGGACAACGTGCAATAGGTGCACTAACCCCTAGATGAGCCAAATAGCAGACCTGTGTGATATTGCAATATTAAATTTTAAATATCGCAACTGTATATCGCAGATGGATGTTGCTTGCAATATATCGCAATTTGCGATATTACTATATATTGCAGTTAGCAATATTGCAGTTTGCGATATTGCAATACACAGCGATATTGCAGTTTGCGGTATTGCAATACACAGCAATATTGTGACATATAGCTATATATATCGATATATAGCAATGTATATCGATATTGCGATATATAGCGATATTGCGATATATAGCAGATGCAAAAAAATATCGCACAAGCCTACCAAATAGAGTGATCCTTCATTTAAACAAGTGCGTCTTTGTGTGTTGCAACCAGTGACACGTGGCTGTCCCCTTGACCATGTGGCATCTGAAGCCAAACACTCACATACACTCAAAACTCACCCCGGCATCATGAACCAGCTGCTCCAATCGCGCAATCAGCAAATTCGTATTCACTTGTTTATTGGAAATTGATAAATTGTTCTTCGATATGAGTGTTTCCAACCCTTTGACTAACTCATTGTATTCATCCACCTCTTTGTTGTGGTCATTTAAATCTTCCTTCAAGTTCTGACAGTGGATTGTGCTGGTTGTTAACTCCATGATTAATTGCGCGAGGTCGTTTTCCAATTGCACGACATTTCCTTCCTGAAATATCGCAATTATTAAAACATCGAAGTTAAATCAAAAATATTCTCATCTAACTGTGTGTTTTAGCGTTTTTCTGAGTTTCGTGGCCTCTTTGTTGCTGTGAATGATTGCTTTTTCGGACGAAATGTACTCCAGATATCGTTCGGCCAACTGGTCCTCCAAATCGCATCTTTGCGACACAATTGCGTCAAGTTGTTTGCGGAAAATGTCGTCCATTTTTTTCAGTTCTTCTAACACCTTATTTGAAGTGAAAATTAGTAATTTATTTATTTATTTATTTATTTATTTATTTACTTTGGTTGATTCGTTTAAGTTGTTTTCGCTCTCCTGGACAATGCGTGTGTGCAAGGCGAGTTTGGAGTCAAGTCCTTCTGATTTTTCCTGGTAGGTTTTGATCAATGACTCAGAGCCAAACACAAGACGCTCGGTTCTTTTGTTTGCAGCTTCGAGTGTCTCGTTTAGCTCCATCTCTTTGTCAGTCGCTTTCTTTAGGTTGCTGACGTTCGTACTTCGGGTGAAGGATTCGTTCAGCAAGCCACTGAATTGAATGAAATCAATTTGTAATTTGTATAATACCGTATGGTACAGTTAATTATTAAAAGAAATGCAAAATTGTGAGGGCGGACTGACGCCATTTTGACTACAGCGTTCAAAACAGCGCCGGTATATTTGGTTGGGACTCCAACAGAACCGGTGCACGTTTCGCCTTGTAATTTTACAAATTTTACAAATTTTACATCTTTCGCCTTGTAATTTTACAAATTTTACACGTTTTGCCTTGTAATTTTACAAATTTTACATATTACAAGGCGAAACGTGCACTGGTTCTGTTGGAGTCCCGGGTAGCTTAATTGGTAGAGCACTTGTCTGGCAAGCGGGGGATCTGGGTTCAACTCCTGGCTCGCGACTCCTCAGAGTCCGGGCCGTTTCGTTTTTCCACTAATATTTGTAGTGAGGAATTAAAAGAAAGCCATAAATCTTTGGTGTTGCTACTAGGGTTTCAACCGATATCGGTATCGGTCGATATTTAGGAGCAAAATATCAGTATTGGCTAATGTCGGAAAAATTAAACCTAATTGCTACTGTAGTAGCCATTCATTCCCAGTATGGTAACAAGAGTAGTTCAGGACTAAAACACTTGTCTTGTGATGGTACTAGCAAGACTTGTTGACCAAAAGGAAGTTAGTTCTTTTATAGATCCACTCTTCCACCATAGCGCTAATACCGTTCTGATTGGTCAATTAGGTGCGTTCAAAGTAAAATGGATTTTTTTGATTTCGCTGATTAGTTTGATTTTATTGATTCTTGGAGACCGGAAGTGATGATTTTGATGTCATCAAATGAAAATCGAATTTTCGAAATTCCTATTTCTAAAATCCACCTGGTGGGTTGCTTTTGTTGATTTTGTTGATTTTCTGGTGGATTTTCAGCAAAGATAGCGAGTCAACCATCTTGAATTCCACATACATAGCAGTGTTAATTCGTTTACCGTTTGCTATTTCATTTAAACACTCAACAATAATTACAACTTTGAAACAGGAAGTTGATTAACAGTTCAAATTGCGCATGCTCAAATGTTGGATTCTGGAAGAATTTTAAAATCATTCAAAATTAAAATCAGATTTTCTTAATTTCTGAAAATCAAGGAAATCAAGATTTCCGAAATCCATTTTACTTTGAACGCACCTATTGACAGCGATATCGTCAACCATCAACTCCTCCTAGTGTGAGAAAGTTGGGAACTGTGTTGACCGTGACCAGAAGTTGGTCAATTTCTTGGTCATTTCCAATGGTCGTACTCACGTAAGCGATTCATATAGAGTTTTGATCGCCTCATCCTTCTGTTCCAGTTGAGAAAGCGTCTGTTTCCACTGTTGAAACACATGTCTTTTCTCAACCTCGATGCACTGGAATTACGAACACACGTTCTTATTTATATTATTATACTTTTATTTTGTCAGTTACTTCAATTCTCATCTGCGACTCAGACAGATTGAGCCGAGCTTTCATCAGCTCCTCCTGCTGCGACGTTCGGTGCTTCTTGTACATCTCAAGCGTCTCTTCCATCCGAATGGCTTCCTCCATTTTCTTTTTGATCGTCACATCCTGCTGGTGTTTCTCGTCTTGCAGCGATTCCAAATTCCCCTCGACTTTCTCGGCCGCTCTGCGCAGTGCACCGACATCCGACCGCATGTCTTCTTGCAGTTGATGCATCAGATTTATCAGCAAATCCCAACGCGTCAACTCCACGCGCAGCTCCATTGCTGCAAACGACGCACAGAAGTAAAAAAAACATTTTTTTACATGGTAAAACTTAGAACGATTAACAGAAGGACTTGACAACAGCCATTTTTTTTAATCAAGATTGTCCCGTACAATATTTGCAAAATACCGTAACTGATGCGGTATACTGTAACACCGCGATATACCATAACACCGCACAATATCGCGAATACCGCGAATACTGCGAATATTGCAAATAATGAAAAAATTGCGACATTCACGGTATTGTGGTATTCCCGGTAGTGCAGTATTTCCGATATTTCAGCAGTCCCGGTATTGCAGTATTCACAGTATTCGAAGTATACCATGTTCCGGTATTTTGAGAAAAACCGGAACGGTATCCTAAAAAAATACCAAATTTGCGGTATACCATAATCGCAAACAAACCTAACAACTAACATCCAATAAGTACGTTCAGCGTTTCTGTACGAGATGTCAGTTGTCTTTTTAAAGATCCGTCATTTGCCCGTAAAATGACCTTGTTGTGAATCATTTCTGCCGTAGATGGTGCCACAACCACGAAACAAAATCGCGATAGATCTTAACAATGAATTTGTGCTAGTTGTCAAGTTTTTCTGTTAATCGTCTTAGGTAAAACGTAATGACACACATTTTTTTTCTTGGTCGTGGATCGTGGATTGGCACAAGGTGTGTTGATCTCGCGCTGTTAACAGTTGTTCCTGGATGGATTTACGCTCGTTCAAGAAAGAATGCCACTCCTTGTGACAATTTTCTAAATAAGCTTGCGATTTTGACAATTCCTGTTGGATATTGTAGAGATTCTCGCCTTCATCTTCGTACGACTTACACATTTTTTTCAACTCCGTTTTCTAATCAAAACAAAACACAATTGATCCAAGAACTAATATGACTATCTTTAATTACTTACAGAGGAATTTATCTCCAGTGATTGCTTTTCTCTCGCTTTCTCCAAATGCGCCGTATAGATCGTTTGGAATCGTTGCATGAGCGGCTGTAATTAAAAAATAAATTAATAAAACAAAAAACGTGTTTTGGGGAATTATTAAAAAATTAATTTAAGTTAAATTACATGATCAGGATCGAGAATGAGCATCTGACTCGGATCAGGTTGCGGCGTTTCATCTCGCATTGTGAGGTTCTCGTTACTCGAATCGTACGTGTCTTGAGCCATACGTTTGAGTAATCCCGACACATCATCATCGTTATAATCGGCTAAATAAAAAAATTAAAAAAAAATAAAAAAATTTAACATATAAATTGTGAGTGTTCGGACTCAGTCGCCACATAGTCAAATGGACGGCTACACGTCGCTGGACGCAACATACACGATTAAATACAAAGAACACACAAAGACGCACTATTTAAATGAAGTATTCTTTATTTAGTCAGGTTGTCTAGGGGCCAGCGCACTTAGGTTCCTCACCTCCATCCTAATGTCCTGACCGCGTGGCCAGCGAGTTCATATTGATTTCTATCGCGCCATGCGCTAGTAACGCTTGGCGCACATGATTGGGACGCTCAGGTCCCTGCGGCCCGCAGAACGGGCACGCAAAGCCAGAAGTTGTCGTGCATCTTGGCGGGTCTGGTGCGACCACCGGAAACAGACCGATGTCGGTCTTACACGTGCGGAGTCGCAGCACAGACTGCCTTGCGGGTGTCTTGGGGACCCTGTGCAGTGCACGCAACTTCCGGTCAGCCGGTTCCCTGTGTTCGATTGGCCATAATCGGACCGCAGCTCCACCTAGTGCTAGGGAGCCGCAGAAGGGACCGCGAATGTCGGTCCAGTGATCGCGGAACAATCATAAAATCACTAAAATTCCTCCAAAATTTTAATTACTCTTACGCGCATTCGTCGAACTAGAGGAGCCATCAGAACCAGCATTCAACAAATCGATCGACTCAAATCGATAACTGATCAATTCCAAGCGTTTAATTATCTCCTCATTGGTCGATACTAAAAAAAAAAAATTTTTTTGCAAATTAATCGCAATTAATGCCATATATATCGATTTTGCACATTACTGGTATTTTTCTCCTCAGTTGTCAACTGGGAAAGTGACGGCGTGTTATCTGTCCTAACACTTTCTCGTTCTCTCAGACTTGAATGAGACAAACTTTTGAAAATGGTTTGGCGACCTGCAACGATTTTGTTAATGTAATCAATTATATATTATTACTGAATTTCACCTTTAGATGAAACCGACGACAAAGGAATAGTGGTTCTTGAGTCTTCATTCGACCTACTTTCTCTATCCTTACTTGTCCCTGATCCCGGCGATTTCTCTGGATCCATCGCTGTCGCAACAAAAACGGTCGAGTTGAATGTTTACATGATTGTTGGCATGGCAACAAATCGTTGGCAGCGCGCTGCAGCTAGAAAAATACAAATATCGATATTTGTATTTTTTTTAGATGAAATTTTAACCTTTTTCACGATCGATAATAAAAATTATTTAGTAATTATTACAATTTTTTTGATTTTATTAATTATTTTTATTTATTTATTTTAATTATTTTTTTTTTTGGGGTTGCGCATCGGACTGTTGGTAGAAGGCGTCGTGTTTCCATAGCAACTATAGAAGAGAAGGTGGTAAAAATGGCTCATATACAGTATGTGTACACTAAACCGAGGCACGAATTCGGTAGACCGTGTTTTTTCACGGAAAAACCAGCTGAAATAACTGCAGAAATACTGCCTGATGATGCGGCCGCAAAAGAAACGATTTTCGCTGAAAGACAAGATGTGGGAGTGCAGTTTACACCCATGATATCCGAACATGAGGTTTTGTAATTTTTTTTAAAATAAATAAAAAAATAAAAAAAAGTAAAATGATACAGAAATGTTGATTTTTTCGGATTTTTTTTCGAATTTTTTCGGATTTTTTCAAATTTTTTCGGATTTTTTCGAATTTTTTCGAATTTTTTCGGATTTTTTCGAATTTTTTCGAATTTTTTCTGATTTTTTCTGATTTTTTCTGATTTTTGGTTTTTTTTCTAACAGATGAACACCGAGCGAATTGTCAGCGAGTTCCGGAGCATGAACCACGCGGAAGGCGGCTGGCCCAAAGATGTGAATCCAACAGACCCGGAACAAATAGCAAGATATAGAAAAAAAGTTGAAAAAGATGAAAATTATGCGTTTACTGTGCTCAATTTGGCCGAGGTAAATAAATACTGGTTTTTACGTTTAAAAAAAATTTAATTTTTTTTTTGTTGTATTTTATGCAGAAAGTTGAGCATGTTATTCTTCAAAACAACGCTTTGGACATCTACGAAGATTATTTCAGCGACATAGCGGCAGAACCGGGCGCTGAAAAGCCACCGACTGCAAGAAGTCTCAATGTGTTTCGGTTAGAGCATTAGAGCCGTGCAGGGCAGCACCGGATCACACTTTGTTGTTTGCAGGGATCTTGCTGCAGTGAAGCGCACCGTTCGAAAGATTTCATGGAATCCGGAAAACGATCAGAAAATGGCCGTTGCTTATGCTAATACGATTTTTCAGGGTTCCAGATGGAGTGACCACTTGGAATCTTATATTTGGGATATTGGTTAGGTCATGATTTACTGAATTTATAATAATAGGTTAAAGTAATGAATGTTTTAGAGTTTCCACAGAAGCCTGATATGCCTTTGAAGGCCAAATCGCACATATTTTCACTGGAGTACAACCCAAAAGATCCGCATATTATTCTTGGTGGTTGCCAAAATGGACAAATAGGTATAAAAAAAAAATTATAAATAATTTATTATTATTATCATTACCGTAAATCCTTTGGTTGTACGCGGGTCATCTTCAGATTTGGGTTCTTACGTTTGAACGCAAACCGTATTTCGCGCGCCGAGTAATGGTCGAACAATTAGGTCTGCACGAATCTTTTTGTATGATGAGTGCTGACCTAATTTATGAAAGAATTTACTGATAGAAAATCAAAGAAACGACCACGAGGAGTTCAAGCGTGGTCAAAATGCCATTAGGATTTGTTCGTAAAAACCAGCAACAAGTGGCGAAAAGGACCAAAGTTAAGATTTTTGAAACGGTGAACCCAGCCACCAATCCAAAGACGTTTGCGGTTTGTTACGCACTTCGAGATTAGTCGGATGAACCATGGCCGTTTTGTAACGCCCTCTTCATTGGTCGTCATTCTCAAGCTAGAGAGAGAATAAGGTAGCGCCTTCCCGCGGTAATTCGTCATCCAAGTCTGCTGCCAATGGGGAGTAATGACGTCACAAACAATGGGAGTTACAAAAATGCCTCATTATGCTGTTTATTGTTGTAAAAATTCAAATAGATACTATAAAACCAATTCCATTTTATCTTTTGTTTATTCAATGAGCTATAACCTAAAGATTTTAATTTAAAATTTTTTTAATTTAAAAAAAATTTGATTTCTTTTTAAATTTTCATAAAAACAACTCAAGTTACATGTTCGTCCTGGAATCCTCAGCGTCGCGATCAAACTCTGTTAAAAACAGCCAATAGCAGCAATCCGCGGAAGGGCGCTACCTTAATATCTCTCTACCTTGGTCACACTCTGACGTAGCTAATGGTAAATTATCGCCGCAAGAACATTTCGCCGTTAGAATATGAACTAAATGAATAACCAGAGGATTTACGGTATTTAAATTTTTTGTATTTATTTATTATTTTAATTTTTTTAGTCTATTGGGATGATAGGAAAGGTAATTTACCAGTGGACAGCACAACAAATGAACACTCACACAAGGAACCAGTGTATAATACAATCTGGATTTTGTCCAAAACCGGAACTGAATGTTTTACTTCGGCTACTGACGGAGTTGTAAAGTTTAACATTCAAAAAACACAATAAATACATAAATGTTTAATGTTCAAACAAGTTCAATTTCAGGTTAAGTGGTGGGACATACGAAAACTGAGCGAGCCCTACGAAAGCCTGGTGTTGGACGTTACCAAGAGACCGGAAGTCGACACAGACAAAGCCCACGGTGCAACTTCCATGGAGTACGAAGGAACCATGGTAAACACCAATAACTATAACACGCTCACAATTTAATGCTTTTAAATATTATTTTAGCAAACAAAATTCCTGATTGGAACGGAACAAGGAAGTATTATTCTTGGGAACAGAAAGGGGAAGTTGCCACAAGAGAAACTAGGTGGTGTTTACTTGAATGCCCATGCAGGGCCCATTTACAGCATCCAGAGAAATCCATTGGGATTAAAGAATTTTCTTACTGTTGGAGATTACACAGCCAGGGTAAAAAAAATTCACATTGAAGCCTCCAAAAACAATCTAATAATCTTGCAATTTTGCGTTGTTTGCTATATGTGGTTTACCAGAGTGTACCAGAGTCGTTTCTTGAGTTTCCTAACTGTTATGCAATGATGGATGCTCCAGCGTATTGATGGCAATTAGACCTTGGACAAATGTATAAATGCATAGAAAAATATTATTTTGCATGTGTAGCCATATTTGGCTATAAATGCATACTGTATTTCTTTGATTATAGGCCGCGGCTTATATTTGCAAATGCAATTTTTTGCCACGACCTATAATCGAGGGCAACTTTTATTCGAGGGCGACTTTAATTGAAAACGTCAAATTAGACATAACATTTCGTCATGTAAACGTTCCCATTTAC
>JAQFXT010002517.1:0-11835 GCA_034683725.1 Strigamia crassipes
ACATAGTACTATTGCATGGTACATAGTACTATTGCATGGTACATAGTACTATTGCATGGTACATAGTACTATTGCATAACCAAATTAAAAGTAGTGCAGTTCTGGCACATTGTATTGAGTACCAAATGGAAACTAATGGAGTTCTGGTACATTTTACTGAGTACCAAATAAAAAGTAATGCTGCACCAGTATGTTGTACTGGGTACCAAATGGAAAGTAATGCTGCACCAGTATATTGTACTGGGTACCAAATGAAAAGTAATGCTGCACTAGTATATTGTACTGGGTACCAAATGAAAAGTAATGCTTCTCCGGTATATTGTACTGAGTACAACATGGAAAGTAGTGTGATTCTGACACATTGTACCGGTTACCTGATAAAAATGACCGTGGTTTCGTTACATTGTACCGGATACCAAATAAAAAGCAGCATGGCTCCGGCATATTGTACCGGGCACCAATGATATGTATCAATGTACCAATTTATGGTCCAAAATTAAAGTACCGTTACAAGGATACTTTGGTTCATAGCAATAAGATTATTTCATTTAGAAGTATTCAATCATAAGTCATTTATTTCACTTATTACACTTAATTTTATTCATTTAAGCAAATTTTAAGTTTTTGCTTAACCAATTTGAACGCCACTATTGCTATTGTTTCAAACACCCCTTCCCTTCATTTAACTTTTTTTTTTAGTGTTTTTATCCAATTTCCTCGATAATAATTTATATACCATATTTAAAAAAAAAAAAAAAAAACTTGTTTATGTTATTGCGTTTTATTTTTAAAGATCAAAGTTTTAAAAAACAAATTATGATAATGGAATGAAATGAAATGGATGTATAAACAATTTTTGCCACTTCAAACCCGGAAATTTTCTTTAAAGCTGAAATTGTTTTTATTTTCAATTTATTAACTTTTTTTTTTCATTTTTTTTAATTATTTGTAGGAAGGTGGTAATTACGTCCTTGATGGAACAAATGGAGACACGGATGGCGAACGGACAAACACCTTTCGCGATTTGGATGGCAGTGTAACTGGTACAGCGAACAGTACCATACTTCGAATAAATCCATTTGTCCTCACCCAAAACTGCGCAATACATAACTCGTGGAACTCAGCAGTTTGTCCTCATAAATATTTCAAAGTACCTTTCTCCCACTATTACTATTATTATTATTACTAATTAAATAATATTATTTTTTCATATCACTTTCAGCTACGATTCTTCTGGAACGCAGTTAGTGAACCGTACAAAGTTTATCTAACCAGGGACGATCAACCTGACCGTGTTGAAACACACGCGGGAACCGCGCACACTGTGTTCCAATTAACACCAGTCCTAACGTACATAGTACATTTCAATGGCACAATACCCCGCAAATTTAGCATGGTTGGAGTTGGACTAGAAGGGTAAACTTAAACCAAAACTAAAACAAAAATATAAATAAAAACAAACATCCAGAAAAAGCCCATTAGTGCAATCGTACAGCATCAACTTTAATATTAATTCCGTGATGCGCGTAAAGAGATCCAAACTTCACACGATCCCTCGCCGTAGATTTAAGACGCAGTTAACGTATCTTATAACATCCATAAACTCTATCTATTACTTCCGTTTTACAACTTTTAATCTCATTTTCCACAGCGGTGTCGGGCAACGACTGGGAATTTGCTTACCGCCAGGCGGAAGTTTTATTCTCAAAAGTACCATCGCAAATGGCTTCATTGAAGCTGCGAAGTCTCTTTCGGAAGTCGATGACGACGCGACCGGGCGAAAATACTTTTGGGACTCGCCTAGAGGGTATGATTTCATAAAAGGAACGCTAACGAACGTGACATTTGACCACCTTTCAGAATCTTGTTCCTTAAAATGATCAATCCACATCCGCGTGACTCAGAAAATCTATCGGATTGTCCAGGCAGGGCCAACAAGTTTGGTAATCCCTGCCCAACTGTTGAAATACAATTGACAGGAGGCGATCTGAATGCGGGCAATTGCTTGACAAGAGCATATCCTACGTACGTCATGCAAAACTCGGTAAATCGCAAACAGAATTTTAATGTTTCTCTATTCTTTTAATGTAAAAACACTAAAACAATAGCGAAACATCAAAATTATTTGGTGAAACTATTTATTTAATTTAGATTTATTTATTTGTTTTAGCTAATCACTCGGAAGGCGGTCCAAACTCCAAAGATGCACGCAAGAAGAGCATTTCCTCTCGCGGTATTGAATTATTCAACGTAATCTTTTTGTTTTTCGCTTATTTTTTGATTTCGTGTTTTTCCTCCTCAGTACGGTTCTGGTTCCACTCGCCCCTTTACGGTCACGTCTATTAAATATGCCACGTAGGTAAATAAGAAAAATAATTCACATTGCACACCGAGAATGTTATCAGGATCTCAAATCTCATTTGTATTTTCATCTGCCAAACGACTTATGCTAATTTATAAAACTAAAGGCTGCGCCTTTTGTGAAAAGTGTAATATTGTAGTTTAGTCTCATCCCATTTTTCCAATAAATAAACTTGGGATTAAATTCACCTTTACTTCACCATCGTAGTTATTATAAAAAAAAATATTGTAAACACTATTAAATAAAAGAAAGTCCTTCTTTCATTACCATTTCGAATAATTTCACCGTAACAAAACGCAAAAAAAACATTTAAAAATTAAAAATTAAGACTTACCCCTCACCGTCTACTTGTTGTAGCTGTTGGTATTTTATCAAAAGTTCCTGGATCCTATGCGACGAATATTTGCATCCCTCAGACTGACACATACAGGTGAATGTTTTGTACTTGATAATCCAAAACTTTTCTCCATAATCAAAACTAAAAATAAATTTTATAAAAAAGTTGTTAAAACCTCATGTAATTAATAAAATAAATAAATTATTACCCTAATTCCTCATATGCTTTAATATCCCGGCTGCTAAAAAATGCAATGCGCGGAAATCTTAAATCTTGATGGTCTACGAATACTTTAACCGGTACTAAATTCGGTTCACATAGATGATTTATAAATCTGCTAATATTGCCGTAGTATCGGGCGTCGATGCAATATGTTTCTCCATCCTAAAAAAAAATTAATTAAAATTACTTTTTAGAATAACCAAATAAACATATAATAAGATCGTTACTCTGTTGTCTAAATCAAACAGATAGGAATCGTCGTCACGCTGATCAGCCTCCGAGTCTGAGATTAATTCCCCGACATACCTGCGAAATTTGAATTAAAAATCAAATAAACCAATAAATTATTTAATTATAACTTACTCGCAAATAAAAGTGCCTCGTGGAATATCGCGTAATGCACGCACTCCCCAACCTTTACCTTGTGTTCGGAAAAGCTGAAGCCGACTCCTACAAGAAAAACATTTTTTTTTTTTAAATTGATATACATTGTAATTTGTGCGGTACTTACAAGTTTCTATGTTGAACTGTTCTGTTATTGCAATTTTTCCAACAACGGCAAGCGCGGTTACATTCGAATATCATTGGCGGATCGAGCAAATTAAATTCAGGCACTAAGCTGCCTTGTTTCGTGTACCAGCATTTAAGACTAAGTGACGAACATACGCAACTGCTCGTCGAACAATCATCTTCGCATTTGCAGCATTGCAACGACGTAATGCAACGATCAACAGTCAATAGAGTTGTTTCACAATTTTCAATGATGTATAAATAATCAACTGGAAACGGCTCGTCATCGACGCCATTAACGCATTGAATCGGGCTCATCTCTTTCCCATGCGTGACGTCTTTGTGCAAAATTAGCTCGGAGCGACCCATGCTTGACTTGGCAAAATGTTTCAGTTGTCGACTCATACTGAGTGCCATCCACGATTGAGAACTTTTATCGAGACAACACTAAAAAAAACACCAAAATTTGACATTAAATATTTTGACAGTTTTATGTTAAAACTTTATTACCTTAATCGGAGTTTCGCCTTCTTTGTTTTTGGCAGTTAAATCGGCATTACGGGTGAGAAATAACCTATTAAAACAAAATGACGCAGCTTAATCTATGTAATTTATAAGTTAGTCTAGAAAATGATTCTCCTTACATAATGCATTCGTAGTTATCTTGACGTGCTGCAATATGCCTGCGATAAAAATTAAATTTAATTCAAAGTTTTAAATAAAATTTGGTTCGTACTTACAATGGTGTGTCTCCATGCTCGTTCACACTATTAAGATCGCATTGACGATTCAAAAATAACTCGCATATTTCAGAACTACCGGAAAACGCTGCCCAATGCAATGCAATATTCTCTTCCTAAAGAATTTATAACAACAAAACAATTAGATTCGCGATTATAATTGAAATTAACTTAAAACGTACGTTATCTCGAACATTCGGATCGGCTCCACATTTCAGTAAAAACCGAGCAACATCTAAATGCCGATGTTCAGAGGCCCAAACAAGTGGGGTCCAACCACCATCATCTAATGAATTGATGTTTAATTTGCCAGTTTCAAAAAAACAGCGACAAGCTTCTAAATTTCCCATTTTAGAAGCAATATGCATGCTAGTCATTCCATCCTCTCCCTAAAAATAGATTTTATTAGATTTTATTCAAATTAAATCTTTGAAATGCATTACCCGAGCTTCCAAATTGACACCAGCTCTAATTAAATACCGAATTATAAGTGTTTGCTTGGTTTCGACCGCTGCTGTCAACGGAGTGCGCAAACTGCCATCCGTACAATCCAATGTGGCTCCTGCCTTTAAAAATAACACAAAAATTAGTTTTACGTACCAAATCACAAGTATTTTAAAGTGGTTAACTCACCTGCTGCAAAACGTGACAGGTTATTAATTGACCATTAGCACATGCCGCGTGAAGGGCGGTTTCGTTGCCATAGTCCTCGAATTTCTGATTCGGGTTGTACCTCATTGCTAACATGTGTAAAATCTTTTCTACCTCTCCATTTTTAGCCGCATTGTAGAAACTCTTAACGGCGTAACGTAAATTCATCGGTCGTTCGACCGACAAATTCAAAAGTAACGCTTCGAGTTCCGAGCGGTCCGGACCCATTGGTAAACCAGCTAGAAAATTAAATAATTAAAAATTATACACATAAAAAATAATAATTAAACTACCTGATGTAATTTCTTTTCCAGTTTCCGCAATCTTAAAACTCGCACTTGGCGAATCATATTCCCTGAGTTTTTCACAATTAATGCCCATTCGAACTGAATATCTAAATGAAAACAGCGTTATTAGCATAATTTCTCTTTTAATTTGTTAATTTACTGTTTGTTTCCTGTAGGTTGTTTCTTGAAAAGTAATAGTGGTCGAGATGAGTTGATTCGGGTACGGACGTGGGTCCAATCGGATGATCCACCGCAATGGGGACATAGGGCCTCGCCTTTGGAGACCGTGCAGCACCGTTCATGAAATAAATGCATCGAACCGTTGGGTCCATTTTCGCCATTACAACAACGGATAAATGTTCCCTAATAATATTAAACAAAAGTATTAATGAAAAGTCTAGCGGGGAAGAAAAAAAATCATTCTTATTTACTTGAGTGCAAAACAAACCACAACCGGGACAACAATGATGTTCGTGTAATCGTTGTGTATGTCTACTACACATTGCTGTAAATGGAATTTTTCGAGCCGGACGATTCATGGAAGATGTATTGTTAACAACACCGCGACATCCAACCAACTATAAACAAAAATAATTGTTAATTTTTTTTTTTTTTTTGGGAGTGTAACTTTAACTTACTCGTTCATCAATGCTGTCAACAGCCTGACAGATTGACTCTTTTTGCACATCTGAATTGAATGGCACACAAATGTTTTCTTTGCAAGTGCATAAAATTATATCCTGGAATAAATTAGTCGTTAAAAAACTGCTACAATAAATTTTTTTTTTTTAAATTAACATCATTGCTCGGTGCCAACATTGCGCTGGAAGCAGTTCCCACCGGTACTTCTTGGTCGTTGAATCCCGTATTACAATAATCAAACCATGTTTTGCTAAGGTCAGCTAGGAATAATCAACAAATTGTTAAATAAAATGTTTAATCAGCGTCAAAGTTATTGGTATACCCTTATTGCTGGTTGGCTTCAACCAATTTGGTAGAATCACTTCACTGGCAGACAATTCAATGTTATTCCACGAATTCGACAATGATTTTTTCGAATTCCGATCAAAAATATTCGTTTTTACGACACTAGTATCTGCATAGTCTAAAAACAAAGTTCAGAATTAATAAACAAATATATCGATTATTATTCGCGCAACTTACTGGCATCCATCTTGGAATTGGCAAAGTCGCTTTGGTCGGAGTTTTCTTCGTCGATATTTTTACGGTTTTCGTTATGATCAATAGAATCTTTATCGCATTTTTCAATTTTCCTCTTTTTCGACGACGGTTTTGGCTTAATTGCAAGTTGATAAGTTCCACCTTTAAAATTTTTCATCTTTCGTTTGCCCGTCGACGTTCTCCCAGCTAAAAGTGAATCGCCCGCCAATTCCGGAACACTTGTCGGCGGCGTGTTTATTTTCGTCTCGTTCTGACTATCTTCAATTTTTATAAATTTCGACCTGAACGTAAACTCGGCCAGGTCAGTTTGCAACGCTGCGGAAGACCGATTTGCAATTTTTTCGCCACGACTTTTCAAAACTTGACCAAGATCCGTCTTTAGAACAGAACTCAATATGTTTTTAAAATTATCTGTAAAAACCCGGTTGGGACCGCTCGGTGTGTCTCCCGAACCCGATGGAAGAGTCGCCCCGAAATCCACATTTCCTCGATTCATTTCTGCCATAGTTCCCCAAATTCCCCACTCCGTGCGAAATGCGGCGAAACAATGCCGTCCGAGCGAAAAGGACGATTGTTTAAACGAAGCCCAATACGCGGTCTCTACGTTACCGGCAAATATGGAACCTCTACGAATACATATATATGTGAAATTGTTTTAGAGTGTGTGTTCTGCTGTAAATTAAAACAACTATACTGTTTTTATGTGTGCACAGATAATTCGATTAATTTAGAATCGCGAGTACTTACTGGTGGTTAACTGAAGCTATCAACTACAATAACACCGAAGTTAAGAAGTTTTGCAAACAATAAAGACGCTTTTCCAAAATTGTTTTTAGTATTTGCCGCAAGATGGCGCTTGTGAACACGCGAGATTTGCTTCTCGAAATGGCGCGAACCGAGTTGGGCTTCTTGACGTGTTCTGATGGACGTCTCCCTAGGCCTTAGGGCAATACATGAGCGGAGATCGTTCGTACACAGGGGTTTTCAAAAACCTCTTCTGGATTTCAATTTTACGCCCATATCCTGATGTTACAAATTAGTTGGGGATGTCTTTGACAAAAAAATTAATTTTTCTTCTCCATAAATCAGATTTGTTAGAGATAATAATTGTATTGCCAAAATGAAATACTAAAACAATAAATATTGATGTTTAGAATGACAGGAAATGGCGTAATTTGATATAGGAGATAACCGAGACTATAAAAAAATGGTGACATTAATTACGACCAAAATAAGTCACTTTTTATAAGCTGTCAACTATTCATTTAAAATAGTTGTGAGGAGTATGTGTCAATATTGCAATGTCGTATCTTACAAGGATAAATATCACTGTATCCAGCATCAGGAAATGTGACCATGATTGAGCCTATCTAGAATTTGAGTTGTTTTGTTCGAAAAGTTACTTTTAATAGGAGTTAACATGAGGAAATAATTTGGAAAATATTTAGACTTTCATTCAGACACAAAAACATAAAATTGAAGCTTTTTGAATGGCTACTTCCGTTATATCACATTTTTTTCTGCTTTCTTTCCTCTGAGAGATAATTTTCAAAAATTAAAAAAAAAAAAAATTTATATTTGTTGTATAAATGTATTAACGACCGCGGTTTGCGGTTCGCGTACCTCGTCCCTTGTGTTTGTTTTCTCATCAACCACCAGCGTAATTCCGCGAATTAACTCGGATGACTTTGGCCATCTTATCAAATCTGATAACTGTTTGTTTGGCTGCAGCAATCTAATCACGGGTTTGACAACAATGTTGTTAGGTCCGTGATCTCCGTGAGTGAATGGAAAAATGTATAGTAAAAGGCAAGAAATTCCATTCACGGCACTTAGAACTAGGAAGTTTAAATTGCTTTTACAGTTAATTAAAAACTGAGAAACCAGATCAAATTGAATCTCTAAAATGTAATGATGTAATAATGCTTAACGAAATTAATTAAGCTGCAATGTAAACCTTAAATGGCACTCCTGTTGTGCCTTGCAACTGATTCACTCTGGTGTTAATGTTTGGCAGTTTATTTCACAGCACCTCTTTGTCTTTGGAGGATCTCACCCTTCACTGCACCAATCAGGAAAACTGCTTCCGAAACGGGAGTTATCCTTTCATCTCAAATCTCTTTTATGAAATTGTTTAATGTCTTTACATCTGCTTCTGGTAATAATGTTAACAAACCGAACATTTTTATCTACATCAGATGCACTATAGCTTTAAAAAAAATTGTTGAATTAAGTTGTTATACCTCTTTTGACAGTTAATTTTGGCAATTTCATGAAAAAAGAAATTTCCACTCCGTTGTTTTGGCAAAGTCTCTAATATAGTCTATAAAATCACGAACAAACTGTTTATTAAACTGATTTTGTAATTATGTTACAAAAATTAAGATACATCTGAGATAGGTATATAAAATTAAACGGAGTAGCTATTTTTACCGAAAAGGGTTAGTTGTCCCCTTGTTAAGGAAAAAAAGAGAGTGAAACATCCCATATAGTTCAAAAATACACTGCAATGTATTATAATGCATTTTGAAATGCATAAAGTCGCACAATACACTTGAGAATGCATTATGTAATGCATACATAATATAATAAAAATCTGCGAAAAGTGATACATTTTGCAGAATATATTTTTGAACCGTATGGGATGCAGTAAAAAAAGTGTTCTTGATTAATTTAGACATTTATTTTAGTCATTTCGTTCAATTTAGATATTGAATTCAGTCGTTTTGGCCAATTTAGATAACGAATTCAGTCGTTTTGATCAGGCTCGCGTTCAATGAGCATTCCGCACTGAATGAGAGCATTTAAGGTAGGCCGAATTTTTGGTGAAAATAGCTGAATTTCGTAAAAATTCAAAAATCGAAATCACGCGAGTCATTAATGTGCCACTGTCTAATTATTTCGTCCCATTCGTTACTATCAAAATCGATTGATGGATCAGGTATGTCGTGTAAGTCAAGTTGAGGTATTTCTAACATTGCGCGGTTTGAGCGTGTTGGCAATGTCTTGCGTCTCCTTCTAGCATCTACTTTTTGAACAAACTTGTAGACGTGGATTGGCGGTTTATGTCCCTTCTGGCCTGGATTCTTATCGATTCTTTTCAGTGAAGAGACACTCGCCAAGGCGCATCTAAACGTCGCTTTCCATGTTTTGGCGCCATCTGATTTTGACTTCACATTTTCTGAAATTTACAATGTCGTTTTGGTTACCCAACTGCTAACTGTCTTATTACATTTGTCTCAATGCAAAGCAATTTCAACAGCACAATAGCAAGTGTAATGAGAAAAATATTATCAAAGGAGCGCAGGAAGCCAAGTATGTTCTGCACATTTAAAGCTTGAAAACTGAAACTATTCAACTGTATAAAACTTCATTAATTACATTTGACTTGATGTTTAATATAAATTTTAAAAAAATCATCGCTTTTGTTTCTTGTAATTGCAAATAATTTCCAAAAGAAACCCAAAACTTGAGAAAAACAAAAAAGCAAAAATGTGAATTTGGCGATTAACACTTTAATGTGTTTTTATTTTCAAATGGATTTTTTTTTCATCGAAGAATTGTTAATTTCATTTGCATGCAGCAGCGGTGTTCGGTTGACACTGACAATTATTTTGCTGTTGAGGAAATCGGGTCTCCCGATTTCACATCATCAGAACGCATGAAAGCAATCATTTATATTACGTTTGCAACCTCCTTCCATCATTCATAATTTATTTTAATTACGTGACTATTTGTTTTACATATTCTCTAAAGGTTATAGGTATCGCGTCACTTCAATATCTTATCTGTTCAATATTTTTTTAAATTTTATTTGTCAAAATTTAACTGCACCCTAAAACCTCTGATTATGCACTTCGATCATAGTTCACCTAAAATTAAAAACCAAAGAAAATTAGAAGTATATAAAATAAATTTTTAGTTCACTGAGTCAAAGTCATGGGAAACTCCTAATTTGCCCGTTCTCTCGCATCAATTTCTTGGACGAGGAGAGAAAAGAGTTTTTCCCTTTTATTTTAAGAAGAAATAAATTCTATCGATAAAAATGAATTAAGGAAGGGCAGTAGAGAATATCTATATTTTAACCTAATAAATTATAATATCAGCTTTCCAACTTTTCTTTTACTTTAGTTACACTTAACAACAGGCACGGATCTACATTGAAACTAATACCGCTTAAGCTTCTGAGCCCCTAATCCCGCCACGGGCCCCAAAAGCGACTTTAGTCCACATTGTGTTTTTTAAAAAGAATAATATTTTTTGTGATTTCCTGTAATACAATACAAAATACCGGTAATAGCATTTTGTTCAGCAATTAGCAACGAACTCGGTGTCGTTCCGGCCGTAACCACAACCCCGCAGTGCGGGAGGAGCACGACTGGAAAAATGACAAGAGGATTTTCCATATCATGGGCCCTTCGCCATAGGAAAGGGAGCCCATTTACTGTGGTCGCGGGGGCCCTAATGCTGGGCTGGGTAGAGTGGTTTCCCGTTCCCAGACCCTTTTGCGAAGTAAGGACACCAAAGATCCGCCTCTGCTTTACAGTTAACACGAAAATTAAATAAATCACGAAAAAAAAAACATTTTTACCCTTTAGCTTCCTCTTAAAAAGGATATGAGTCTAGAAACATGAAAATAACTCGACCAAACTTCAAGTATTTAAAAAATAAATAAATACATTTTAAATAAATAAATAAATTTTAAAAAATAAATAAATACATTTTAAATAAATAAATAAATTTTAAAAAATATAAAAAATTTCAACCGTAATAAATAATGCATAATTAATTCTTATTGCAAGCAACAACATAAAATAACATAAGTTATAATAAATAAATAAATTACAATTTACCGGTATACTTCGCCCATTCATGAAAAAGTGCCGCGTCGAAAGCGGCATCGTATCCTGCGCGGTGTCCATGCGTCCATCTGAGAGCGAATACTTGTTCTTCTTTATTCACCCACCACAATTGCTGCGGAAAACTATCATCGCGAAGTAATTTCTGCAGCCAAGCTGCCAAACCAAGCCGCCTACTATTTCTCATAATTCTATAACGACTAGTTTTTACGAGTTGAAACGTCAATACGCCTGTAAGGGGGGTTCCCCGACTGATCGCCGCTACTGATAACCACGTGATTATTTGACTCGCTATTAAAAAGGCTTAACTAAAAGCTGTGATTTGATCGAAATAAAATAGAACTGAGAAAAGTTTTATTTTTTTTTATTTTTTATTTTATTCCTTTTTTTCAATTTTATTTATGAAGGAAAGGCTTTTTCATTTCGTTCGATTAATTCACGCGCAGCAATAATTGCCGGGCAATTGATTTTCATTAAATTTCGTGGCAGAATATAAAGAATCGTGTCAGGAGTGCGCAAACCATCCTTTTTGAAGGAAATCAACAACTGTACAGATAAATAGAACAGGAACTACGCAGGAACGATTAAAAGCAAAGCTAAAACCTGTATCCCAAACCAAATAACAGTTCAAAAACAAACAAGTTCATAGATACACAGTTCAGACCCGAGACCTAAACACAACACC
>JAQFXT010002518.1:0-11835 GCA_034683725.1 Strigamia crassipes
AAGAGATGAATGTCGAAGAGTGACTTTCAAAGAGATGAATGTCGAAGAGTGACTTTCAAAGAGATGAATGTCGAAGATGTGGTGTCGAAGAGATGAACATGGTCCGTATAAAATATACAATAGAGAGGTTCTACTAGATGTTCAAACGGTAACACCAGCGTCGGGCAATCCGTCCCCCTAGAAGTTTCTCTTATTTTCCTGTTGTAGTCGCAAATTTGTCTGCTTGGCGTCGACAAAACAACATCGATGAAATAATTCGCAAATAAAAATAAATTGCCTAAAATTGTGTTGACAGATTGTGAAAAACATTTTATCTCTTATTTTATACTTTAATTTGATCACATGATTATTTTAAAGACATTCTATCGATTTTAAATTTAGTTTTTCTCATATTCCGCCATAAAAATAAAATTATAAACATAAAATATGGAATTAAATCCTTTTTTTTTGTAGTTTTTGACCAACTAAATAAAAATTACTCATAAAATATGGAATTAAATTCGTTTTTTTTTGTAGTTTTTGACCAATTAAATAAAAATTACTCATAATTTTTCATAACTTTATTCGATAAATCAATATTTTGTTAATTTTTTATGTTTCTGTTGCCTGTCTATGTTGGTGTCTGCTTCGTCTCAAGGGTTAGGCAGTTTTTGTCCTCTCCTCACCTCGGGGTACATTGACATTCAAAACCGTTGTCCACTTTAACACAGGCACCGGTACCTTGACATGACTTTTTGCAATTAGCAAGAATGCAGAGCTTACCCGTCAGTGCTAATCAGAATAAAACATACAAATAGTCAAATTATCATCAAACAATTAATTAATTGTATTCAAAGTATAACTCACTCTCGGCACCCACACACGACACAATAACAACCAACAAGATGATTAGATTGATCAGATATTTCATTTTCGACAAATGCTCTTGTAGGAGAATAAACTTGACTGGTGGAGAGAGTAAGGTCTTGTTTGCCGGATGTCACTACCATAGTTGCTGTATGGTATATATAGAGATATCTTTTATGGCCACATGTGGATAGTGTTTAATTGGTTCCATTGTTTTTGTATGAGATAATAATAATTTTTAATGTTTTGATTACTTAAAAAGAAATTGATAGCTTGAATTGATGTATGTATCGTCTTAATTAAATGAATCGTTAAAGAGAGAAAATTATAATCGTCAACAGGTGACTTTTACAATATTTCTCATAAGTTGTGAACAGAATGAGATAAAATTAAAAACTAAACATTTTTGAAACCGTCTATATCTCAGGAAACTTTTCTAAATTGGATATATGGGTCTCCAGGACTCTCAAAAATGTCATAAAACGGCCCGAACTCTGAGTAATCTCGAGCTGGGAGATTCTGTTGCTTCATTTTCAAAAGTTTATTGGAATCTTGAAAACGTTGCTCCGTTATTACCACATCTTTGCAATTTATTTATTTGTTTTCCTTTTCTGTTTCCAACTTTTCATTACTTTATGTTATCCATTTCCTTCGGCTTCATACTTTCATTTCCGAAACGAATCTCTCCCATGATCTTTGATCTAGCGAAACCAGCAATACTGCTCATGACAGGTTAAGTGCCAACTTCCGGAAAGGAAATTGCCCAAATTGAAAACAAAGAAGCTTATCTATAATTACCCATTCTCCCAATTTCTATATATTTCCATCTGTGCTGCTTCTCCGCATGGCATTACCATAAGTCACGAAAAGCGGCAGGACTTTGCCGGACTTTGCGGTTGCAGCCCAGTGGGGGAGACCAAGTTATTTTTCTGTAAAATATATTTCATAAACAAAATTTTACCAAGTAATTTGAGTTTACTGTTGACCCAGAAAGATTTTTAAAATATTATCGTGATGTGACCGTCCAGCGATCACTGTCCAACTTTCTCGGTCCCTTCTGCGGCTCCCTAGCAATAGGTGGAGTTGCGGTCCGATTATGGCCAATCGCACACAGGGACTTGGCAATGACCGGAAGTAGCATTCACAGGGTCAACAAGGGTAAAAGAAGGCAGTCTGTGCTGCGACATGGTCGGGATAAGTCCAAAATGGCCCGTTTCCCGTCCCCGCACTCGACCCCAAGCGTTGCAAGACCATCTCCGGCTCTGCGTGCCCGTCCTGAGCGGCCCAATCCTGTGCGCCAGGCGTTCCTAACACATGGCGCGATAGCAAATAACCAGGCACTCGCTGGCCATGCCATCCACAATCTCATGATCAGCGGTCAAGACTAAGGATGGAGTCGAGGAACTCCATGCAAAAGGATAATCACACATAGGTGCACTGGCCCCTAGACAAACATAACACTTCATTTAAATATGTTGATTAGTAAGTCGTGAAAAGCAGCAGGACTTTGCCGTACTTGCAATAAGAGGCTGTCCATATATTACGTAACGCTTATTTTTTGATTTTTAGACCCCCCCCTGTAACACAGTTGTAACAAATTCACACCCCCCCCCTAAAAAATTACGTAATAAAACTGAACCCCCCCCCAAATTTTGAAAATTTTTTTAAATTAAAAGCCAAATTTTTTTTTATGTTTATTAAAAACAGACTGCAGGAATACATGGTGTTACGTAACATTATTGATACCCCTCCCCCCCTTCGTAACACCCCGTAACAAAACTTGAACCCCCTCCCCCCTAAGGCGTTACGTAATATATGGACGACCCCTTAATGGCATGAATAAAATACAAAGTTTTGCTTTTTACCAAACGCTTTTCGATCACTCAACAACTAACAAATTCATGCCTTCACATTTGTATTCACACAGGGCACCCTCTCAAGAGTAATGGCAGTTTGTGATGCCCTAATAAAAACCCACAAAACTGGTAAATTATTCACACTGGATAGGAAATTGTAAGAGTTCCATCCAACCTGTTAGAAGTTACCATCACCAGCAGCCATAAAATGGCTCAAAAAGCCAGCTAATCAAATTCAGTGCCCACCCACTGACATAAAACCTGGATCACATCACAAGACTGTATTTTGTTTCAATGCAAACTGTTTAAACTGTTTCAGCATTGGTGATGAGATAGCGCGTTGAAAACCCTTTAAAGCTCCTGGATTTAATGTTATGTCTATCTGTACACCACAAACTGCCATACCCTTCATTCTCCGGCTTCCCAACAAAATATTTACCTGTAGTTAACCTTTCCATCAAGCGCTGCCCTTTGGTAAATAAAAGCTCCTGAACTCATGTGATGAGCGCACTCTTTTAATAAAATTGTTGCCGAGATCTCTTGTTGACCACTTTAGCGTAATCTTGCTTTCTTTCAATAAAGTGAACAAGTTATCCGAACTTATGGTTATCGAGCCTGAAGGTGCGTTTCATGGGCGATTAACAATGTTGCGCCACACTAAAAATTGTGCCTGGTACATTCATGCGCTATTGTCAGGCGTAGCTTTAACAATAAAGCTTTGCTTAGCTACTGGTTAACTAGCACGCTTCACACTTTTTCACAATGGCTGCGTACGTGTTGTTGGAATAAGATGACACGTATTTTGACTAAAATACTCGGATTTATTCCTCTACTAAAAACTAGTGATCATTGGTCACCAAAACGCGCGGGCGAAAGTGACGTCACTTGGTTCGCTGACCCCTCAATACAACATTCGCCATCTGGCGGTCAAGCTCGCATACGGACCCATGAAATCGAGATATTGGATCCGTGGCGACTAGTTATAATAAAATACTCAATACTTAACAGCACTAATTATTGCTAACACGTGTCACGAGCAGTGTTGCAACTCGTTCATAATGGCCGTGTGAACGCGTTCATAACCGCGTTCACTTCAATTTTTTAATAAATGAACTTTGTTTAAGTTTATTTCTCTAACTGATATTTTATTTTAGACATTTTTGAATTTTTCAAAACAAGATATTTTATATTTGATTGGTTGATTGCTAAATCCAATATTTGGATCCGTATTTTTGGTAAAAATAAAAAACTGATGATTTTTAGTAAAAAAAATTGGACATCTGTGGTCAAAAATTGGATGTTTGTGGTCAAAAATTGGATGTTTGTGGTCAAAAATTGGATGTTTGTGGTCAAAAGTTGGATGTTTTAGTTTTATTGTTGAATGTTTATAGCGAAAACATAATTGCGGCAGTTCATCAAAAGGCGCCCTTTTCTCGAAAAGCATACGAAAAATAAATTCAGGTGAAAAAAAGACACATTGCCATCCAAAAAATGCATTTTCAAACCAAAAAAATTTATATTGAAATAAAGTAATGCATTTTAAGCCCAAAAAATGCTTTTGTAGCAAAAACCTGCAAATTTCGGCAAAAACATGCAATTTTTGGGCTTTGACAAAAAACATGCATTTTTGAAAAACCATGCGCATTTTGCTGAAAAAATGTGCATATTTTGGCAAAAAACATGCAACAAACCTTTTTCAGGGCCAGGTGAATCTGGAAACGTATAAAGGAGTAGTCATTTTTGTTCATTTTAGTGCCAACAAAATCTTTTTTTTTAAATGAATGCTTTTGGGTTAAAGAATGATTTCTCTGTAAATAATAGCAATTTTTTGTCTAAATATAAATTTTTCTGGAAAAAAATAAATATTTTTGGCTACAAAATGATTGATTTGGTTTAAAAATAAGTTTTTGGATTTCTACAAATTGATTTTTGATTTCAAAGTGATTTTTGATCCAAAAATGATTTTTTTTGGTTTCAAAAATGATTTTTTTGGTTTCAAAAATGATTTTTTTGGTTTAAAAAATGATTTTTTTGGTTTAAAAAATGATTTTTTGGTTCCAAAATTAATTCTTTTGGTTCCAAAAATGGCTTTTTTGGTTCCAAAAATGGCTTTTTTGGTTCCAAAAATGACTTTTTTGGTTCCAAAAATGACTTTTTTGGTTCCAAAAATGTTTTTTTATTGCTCCCAAAAATAAAATTTTTTTGTTGCTCAAGAGTGGCCATGGTCCTTCTGGGCGGCGCCACCTGGCCTGTAGCGCACATGTGTTTATCACACGGTGCCCCTATGCTAAGAACGGGCCTGACTATAGCTCCTATAGTCAATCAGCGTCAACTTTTAGCTTATCTAGTGTGTTTTCACTAAGATCCTACAATTACGATAGCGGAAGTAAAAAGAGCGGACGTCCAGTCGTACGGTAAAATTAAGACAAGTTCTTTATTACGTTAAAGCAGCATAGGGGGCACAAGACAGAAAACCCAAATACAGCAATATTTGTGCATTCTTCTGCACTACTTTTTAATTGTGCAATTGAAACAATGATGTAATGGCTGCGACTGGTCAATAGCCAATGGGAGTTTGTCATAAGTTTTATAAAACAAGAGTTAGTGGATTCCTCGGTAGATAGTTCAAAATCCATAAAAATATTGTGTACTTTTTTAATTAAAAATAAATTACCCATTACTAGAAGCTAGAAATTGATTTTCAATAACAAGTGATTATAGTTTCATAATAAATGTGCACACAATTTGGAAGGGATTTTCTAATCCAATTATTAAATTTTAAATTTGACTACTGAAATCACTCTTGAAGTTAATAAGAATTTAATTCAACCAATTAAACTAACTAAATTAAAAAATATCATTAGTAAACACTCCCTAGATATCTAATTTCCAATTTTAATTTAAAATTCATCCTTGACAAAGAGTCCTATTTATTTTAAATAAATTAATTTAAAGTGACATCTTTGCAACACTTTTGGGAATTACTCTCATTTAATTAGACAATTAACATCTGTTGAACCATCACTAAAACACTCAGATAAAACTAAAAAAAAAGTTACTTGTGGTTGTTTATTTGCACAAGTGCAATAAATGACTACCACAAACACTAAAAAGAGGAAGAAAAAAAACCAAACAACATTACTCACCTCATCAATTGTCCTGTGTGCTGAAGTGCTGAATTAAGTGGATTGCAGCCCAAAAAAATCTGCAACAAACAACAATATTTACAATTGTGATTATAAGATTGGTTTGGCAATGACAATCAATTGTGAGTTATTGAAGTCATTTATTTTGTTTTATTTTCAATTGTGTGTTGGATTGTTATTGTGAGTTAAAGGGGATTTTTCAGTTGGAATGTTCAAGTGTAGTGCTTTTCAAGTGGCTAGACAAATCACATTGCATTTGATGAGTGTTTGAACAAGACTTGACAAGTTTAACCAGTCTGTTGGTAAACCTCATTTACACTGGCATGTGGCTCTATAATCTCAATGCATTTGAACAATAAATATAAAATTGAATCCAAAAAATCAAATTTACACAACTTTTTTTAAAATTATTTAATTTAAAACTAACTACATCAAAGAAGTTTTCAAATAATAGAGAGAACAAAGCAATAAAATCACAATGCATCTCGAAAAGCCTATATTACTGCGGTTGACTTAATGGATCCATGAATTGGTCCAAACGCTAAAACCCGATAACCGCAGAAACGTTTGTAGTTCCAGGATATCTGTCTACAATTCAATTACAATGGAACTACATTTCATCAAAATTAGTCATTAACAGGACCACTCAAATCCATTCAGCTGTTGTATACCTCTACAGACAAAAGACAGCATTTATAGTAGCAATATACCGAGCACGTCGAGTAATTGTCAAATAATTAGGTCCGCAAGAATCTTATCTGACAAAAAGATGAGTGCTGACGTAATTTTGACAATTACTCAAGCGAGAGGTGTATTTTACCGACAGAAAATCGGAGAAACGGCCATGAAGAGTTCGAATGGGATCAAAATGCCATTTGTATTTTGGTTGTAAAAACCCACAATAGATGGCGCAAAGTACAGGCGTGCATTATCGAAATGGTGAATGCAGCCATCTACAGCCACCAATCCAAAGGCGAATGAGGTTTGTTACGCGCTTCGGGATTGGTCGGACGAACGATGACCGTTTTGTTACGCCGTCATGGTCCTTGGATAGAATGGTCGCTCAACTGTCATTTCGTAAGTGGTAGTGACAAATTTTACCACCCGATGGCGCTCCGCACAGTTTTTGATGGAAGTGGGTTATTTGAATAGATGTAAACAGGTCGTTTTTTAGATGCCGTTCTCATTGGTCGTCAAAGCACCAGAGAACATTATCGAAGCTAGTGGTAAATTCGCGTACACGTTATTGCTGACACCAAAGTCTCCTCTTTAAAAGTACTGAATCAATCTTCTTGAAATAGACCAACTCGATTCCTCCAATCTTGTCTCGCTAGGGATTTTCAATTATCTCGTTACCGCTAATGGTCAATGCTTGTGCGATCAAACCACTTTGAGCATTAGATTAAACCTCGAGATAATTTCCTCCAGAATAAAATTTATCTCCGGCAACATCGTGATACCAAATTCATATTGCCAAATCTCATGCAGCTGGCTGTTTTCGGAATCCAAAAACCAGGCAAATTGCTCGATGATTTGCCATTGTGCACCGCTTATACAGCGGAGGACAAAACTTTGGCCGAGTTATATAAACAATCGAAAAATAAACAATTTGCAAAATATAACAATGCTGACTACAAATTTACATTTTAATGATGTTTTGTCCCAGATTTCTAAAAGTTATAATTTTTGTATATTTTATAACACTTGTCTAGCATCATTAAAACGTAAATTTGTTGTCAGCAACATTTGTTTAATCAGAAACAATTAAAATCAAATTTTTATTCTTACAATCTGTATTTATTTACAGAAAATTTTGATTAGAAACAACTGTATATGTAAAATTCTGAATAAATGCCCACGCGTTTAATCTATTTTGAGACCAACCTCCATCCAACAGAACTTGATTAGATTAATTAGTAATAAACCATTTTCTAAGATATTTTAAATGACATTAACCATCTCTTTTTATGATTTGTGTAATCGACTTTATCATGGTCTTATGGAATTGTTGGTAATTCAATGATGTAATTGATAGTGAAGCGTTTCAACATCATCTGACAGCTTTAAAAATAATTACTCCAAGAATTTTCATATAAAAATTTTACCTTTTGACATTTAAAATGCAATTACATCATAATTTAGACAGAGTAGTCACTGACATCCTACTTTTGTGGTGTAAATTTTGTTGAAGCCCCACAGAATTACCTAATTAGCCAATATCAAGTGCTAATTGAACAAAGCATCCATTTTCTCATAAAAATTATATTAGATCATCTGAGCATCCCAGACAACACATAATTACAAAAATTTATAATTCACAACTTTTCACCAAGTAATTTGTCCTATAATGAATTTATTTCACAGATGACATTAACTCATCAATAAATGCAAAAAGTTGGCAATAGTCGATAAATATCAATATATTGGCACATCGTCAATTCTAACCGTGCCGATAGTTCAAAATTATTAGCTTTTCTTAGGTTTTGTAGACACCATCAAATATTTATTTATTGAAATGAGCACTCCAGGAGAGTAAGGTACAGTTAAGGTTGGTTTGACAGGATATGGTTAATTAGTTTATTCCGAAAATAAGAGCAGTGGTGACGACATCGGTCCACGGCACAAGAGAAGACGTCTTCTCTGATTTCCAAGGGTAGAGCATTCCAGGAATTAAAGCAACGATACGGAAAGCAGGCCAAAAGACAGGGTGAGATGTGGGTCGGGTGTTCAAAGTTGAACCACCTGATAGCTTGAATGGTGGTGTCTGCTTTGAACTGATTTTTTATAGCATGGGCTGTGTGGAACAGGTTCCTTAGAGCGTCTGCCAGAGAGGAAAGGTCCTGGGCGAGAAGAAGGTTGTCGAGGGTCAGAATTTGGAGGCGCGATAAACAGGGAGTAATATGATGGCGAATAAAGTATAGTAAATGCGGTATTGGTGTTATCGGCGTTATTGGCGTTATCAGCGTTATTGGCGTTATCGGCGTTATTGGCGTCAACGACGTTATTGGCGTCAACGGCGTTATTGGCGTCAACGGCGTTATTGGCGTCAACGGCGTTATTGCGTTATTTGCGTTATACCGTTTTGCGGTATTTGGAGGGGAAAACGTTACGTTAACAAAAAAAAATAACGAATTTCTGGTATAACGTATTCGTGAACAAGCCTAGTAATCACAGCACATTTTAACTGATATTAATAATTTGTTCATCTAACTTGTGATAATGACTTTATGTTCTACCATCATTCATTTTTTAAACTGGCTGAAAAAACAAAATTGCCCAAGCCCCACAGGAGTTGACATTACTTTAGCAAAACTATCGATAGTCCCAAGAGTCCTCAAGCTTGCTTCGCTAATGATTTTAAGCAAAGAATGTATTAAACCCATTGTTGTCGGATGTTTCAGGACTATTGGTGAAAGTGCTATTTCGTTTTATAGAGCGCGATAAATTCGGTATGCATAAATAATTACCAGGGTGCTGGTGAACGATTGAAGCTGTTAGTTGGAGCGCTCTTTACAAATGCAGTGAAGCCAGCTTAATTATTATGCCGGAGTTTCAAGGGGCAGAAAATTTCAATGCGGAATAATTAGTAAAATAAGTAACCAGTGATTACCAATCTAGAATAAAGTTTATAATTGTTGGTAATTGCTCATCATGGATGCGCTCATCTCGCGCAGTTCGCAGTGGAAAAATATAAAAGTCAAATAAAGAATGTGAACTCACTCCTAAGGTTGCTCCTGGTATTTATTTTAGTCCAACTAATGTGAAATAGCTGCCTGCTGCTTTACTGTAATACAGTAATGTACAAAATCCATCCAGTGGTGGGGAAAACCATGTTTAACAAAAGCAATAAAAACCCTCCAACTAAACACACCTCACAAATCAAGGTGAACTTGAATTCTCCAAATTTTCACAGTTCAGAACAAATCTCTTGCATGTTATACAATTCAAACAGCGTTGTCAAGGTTACACATTCCGAAAAGAACAAATCATCAATACATTTGGCTACACAACTATGGGAACCCATGGGTAACATTACAATATGACACTCCAATTGCGTACAGATACCAACCGGTAACATTCCACATTCAGCCAACATAAACTATAAGATCCACACCGACCGCCATTGCGCGCACAACTAATAAAGCAGTTCTCGGCGAGTTAATTAACACTAAGATATCATTGCTACAACACATGAAATTCACCAAAATGGTTGGACACACACAAAACCCTATCCATACACCAACAATAATCACAATCAATTTTACCGTGTGCTTGTTTATTGATTAATCGCTAACATCCTACAATTCCATTATCCGTAAGCCAACTTTAAAACATTATTCAATCTCCATATTGAATATTCAACATTTTTGTGCTTTAAACTGACAAATTGACCTTTCCAGTGTGGTCTGTTGCAATGTTCCACTTTGTTCTTTTGTTTTGTTTGACAATCTTTTGTTGCGTAAGCTGAGACAATGCATTTCATTCGCCAACGATAAGACTAATGGTTAATTTCAGCAACATTGACTTAAGAGCCACTGGTAATTGCATGTGACATTAACTGTCCTAAACTGCCTGACAGCCAGATGTGGTTCATATTCTCTCATGAAGCTTTTATCTGTCATCTCTATTTTTAAAGCTGAAAAAGGCATATCATACAAGCAAACTGGAAACTCATTAAATTTCATCTCTTTTACTCATTACTTTTGCATACCCATAACTTTATTTATTTACAACACATGCATTTTTACAATCTTTCCACAAGATTGTTTTAAAAAAAATTTGTTTTTCTAGAATTACTTCCTTTCTAGATTAGATTCACTGCTGGAAATGTAAAGCAAACAAACTGGAAAATTGCCACCTAGTGAGAAAATGCAGCAAAGCTCAAAATATTTTAATGGGAAATGTAAAAACCATCTTATGAACAGAAGCTAATAAATTATACACAGAAGTACAACACATAAGCAAGCATTGATCGATTGCCCAGGTCTGGAAAATGTATGAGTTACTTCCAGGGTTGCACTGGCCCAGTGGAAACCTCGACTTTCCCGGTAGCCTGTAAAAGGCTAAACTGGGCCGGCGAAATACCAGGAATATTCCCATTACCTAGTCACCTGTTACTAAGTTGCTGCTCTCTTGTGGCGTAATACAATACTGTTAAAACAAATAGATAAATAAAACCTGTTCTTTGTCTAAATAAGGTTTTTCTGCCAAATAGTGAGCTATGTCAGCTTCTTCCTCTACTCGCCACACTCTATTTTCACCACGCCATCATTTTTTGGCGGTCGCCATTTTATTCCACACTAAAATGCAGTAGAGAACATGCGCAAATCGCGTCATTCTACGTAAAAAACGTCATATCCTGAAATGAAAACGAAGTTAGACACTTAATACAGTCAAGTAGGATTTACTTAACCAATTTAACGCCATTATAGAAAAAATCATTTGCGTATTTAAGAAATAAAAATTTTCTATTTTGGAATTAATGTCACCAGTGGCCGCAGTATGTGGCATGGCACGGCTCGCCTCGCCTCCTTTGGTATTTATTCCAAAATTCTTGTGGTGGAACTCCGTTGCTCGAGTTGAAAATTAGAACATCAACTTTTCCACTTGAATCCATTTTGGCAAAAAAAAGGAGAAAAAGAAGAAAAAAAATTAAAGAAACCGCAAATGTATTCCACGTCTCTTAAATATCGATCCAAACCAATCGATAATCGGAAATGGCTTCGCAAATGTCGAAGACCTTTATGTTTCTTCCAAACCTCGACCCTATGCATTTTTCAATGGCGTGTGCATGGTGGAAAAATTCAGTTCCTTACTAGCTACTATTAGCGTTACGAGTGGAAAAAAATAGCTCGTTACTTCCGTTACCGTAACTTCGTCAGCCGAGAACATTCACAGTTTGCGGCAAACACTTTTCCCTTAAAATTATAGTCAATTTTACGTTATAAATATTGTAACGTAAAAATATAAAAGTTCAGTTTGCGCTC
>JAQFXT010002519.1:0-11827 GCA_034683725.1 Strigamia crassipes
CGTTTTATCAAATTTCAAACAATTTTTAACTCGTTTTATCAAATTTCAAACAATTTTTAACTCGTTTTATCAAATTTAAAACAATTTTATGCTCGTTTTACCAAATTCAAACAATTTTAAACTCGTTTTATCAAATTTAAAACAATGCTGAACACTATCCATCCCATTTCAAACAGTTTCAAACTCGGCTTAGACATTTTGCAATTGATAATTCACTTCTGATTTTAATATCTTTAGACCACAGAGCAATGCAGCAGCACGGTTTCTCACCATCTACTTGAAAACTAGTTAAACAACAAGAAAAAGGAAAATTTGCACGTGTTAGCAAATAGTCACCGCCGCCGCAGATTAACCCAATAACCGGTCGCAGGCAAAGTGCTGCATTAGCGGCTCGGTTAATTACCCTTAAGAGGAAGCGAGCAAATTACGAGCCACCAATGTTTGCACCAACAAAACTGATCAAAATTTACAAGAGCAAACTGTAAACAAAACCCAACGAAACGAGTGCAAAACGTCTCTATTTATTTCTTTTTAAATCGAATTTTCCATTTTTTTCTGTTTACTTTATCTCGTCTTTGTTTTATATTCCGTCCATGTTTTATAGTCATGTTTTTATTTTTATTCCCTAATGTCCGAAAGAGGCTGCAGCTAAACTCGTCAACAGAGAAAAATGTTTTCCTAATAACACGAGAAGGAAAAAAAATGTCGCACTGCAGTTTATGTGTGGGTGGAACCACTGGTGGAACCCCACTTTAAACTTTATGACTCGAGTCTTATCTCTAGTCTCCATTGCCTTCACAGGTCTCATCTAAATCCATCACAAAATCAAGTCATGTGACTAGGTCGGTTCACTTTGTCGACGCCATTTTGCCGATGGAAGTTGTCGACGAAGAGCAAGGGCGGATCCATAGGGGAAAGTCATGGGGGCCATGAACCAAAAATTAAATTCATTTTTTGAATCAAAAAATCATTTTTTGAATCAAAAAATCATTTTTTGGATCAAAAAATCATTTTTTAGATCAAAATATCATTTTTTGGATCAAAAAATCATTTTTTAGATCAAAAAAATCATTTTTTGGATTAAAAATTCATTTTTTGGATCAAAAATTCATTTTTTGGATCAAAAATTCATTTTTTGGATCAAAAATTCAGTTTTTTAATAAAAAATTCATTTTTTGAATCAAAAATTCATTTTTTGGATCAAAAACTTATTTTTTGGATAAAAATTCATTTTTTGGATAAAAATTCATTTTTTGGATCAAAAATTTATTTTTTGGACCAAAAATCTATTTTTTGGACCAAAAATCAATTTTTTGGATCAAAAATTCATTTTTTGGATCAAAAATTCATTTTTTAAATCAAAAATTTATTTTTTGGATTAAAAATTCATTTTCTTAAACCAAAAATTCATTTTTTAAACCAAAAATTCATTTTATAAACCAAAAATTCATTTTTAAACCAAAAATTTATTTTTTAAACCAAAAAATCATTTTATAACCAAAAATTCATTTCATGACCAAAAATTCATTTAATTGACCAAAAATTCATTTAATTGACAAAAAATTCATTTAATTGACAAAAAATTCATTTAATTGACAAAAAATTCATTTAATTGATCATAAACTAATATTTTGGAGCAACAATTCATTTTTCTGGCCAAAAGTCTTTTTTTGAACAAAAATTCATTTTTAGAACCAATAATGTAATTAAACCCCCATGTGGCACACAACAACGATCCTTATTTAAATTTTAACTTTAAGATAACAGTATTGAAAAAGAAATTAAAATCTTTCTTTGATCTTTGTTGCTGAATAACAAATTTTTATTCCAGAGAAATGTAAATATCAATAGTTTATTCAACCTGTGTTAATCCCAACATTTTTTCTTCCAATTTTAAATTTCCTGGCACCCTATTCAAATTCTTGTTTTTCAACTTTTTTATTTCTTATTTTCATTGAATTTTTTTTAATCATCACTTCCACTCAACCAAAAAGCATTTTAATTACATTTTTTTAACGTAAAGAAAAAAATTTAATCCACAAACAAACTGTTTGCTCCTTTCATTGCTGGAATTCTTTTTTGTGTTTTCCATATATATATTCTAAAAATAAATTTTTTTTTTCCATTTATTTCTAACAATCTAATTTCATTTTCTTTCCTTTAAGCCCTCAAGCATGTTTACTCCCTGAGGAATTTTAGGTTCTCCCTCCAGGCGACAATTTCCCAACAATGTTTTCCTTTTCTCTTTCAACCTAAGGCTCTCTTGTTGAATTTACTCACAGCAACAATACTTTCCTTTTACTTCCTAAAGGCATTTGCTTTCCCATTTTCATTCTCCAGGGATTTGTTCTTCCCCATTATAGTTTATTCTTCCCAAAATGGCGTGTTCTAATGGTATATTCCATGTATAAGCGTCTACGTTGAACAAAAACAGGGCGCTGTATATAGAGCTAATCTACGAAGCGCTAACAGTATTTAGCGCTAATTTACGAAAGGCTAATGCTATTTTGGTTACCAAAGTAGAGCTAATTTACAAAGAGCTAAAAAAATTAACGTTTTGTCCGTCAGTGACAGACGAAAGGGTAACCTAACCAGACCTAACCTAACTTAACCTGACCTAACCTAACCAGACCTAACCTAAACTGCTCGACTGGCTTCGCACCCGACCCCTGAACATGTTAGCTTTACGTAAGACTAACGTATTTTGACGTAAAATTCGTTAGCGTTTCGTCTGGTCAAAGCAGACGAAACGCTAATAAAACTGTTTTTTTAGCCCTTTGTAATTTAGCCTTACATCCGATATCAATAAACCATTAGCCTATTATAGGTTAGCGCTACATTGGTTAGCTCTATATACATATTCCCACAAAAACTGACTAAACGCAACCACAGACACAGTGGCTGCATTCGAAAAGTGTGTTTAAAATTGCAGTTAAACATGATTTGTTGTTTAAATGTTGTGCGCATGCCCACAGCAATTGAAAACCATTTTCTAAGTTAGATGAAGGTGACTGTAGGCCTATGTGATATTGCAATATATCGCAATACGATAGTACATTTTGAATATTGCAAGTAGATATCGCATTCATATTCACTTTGAAAAATAACTGCACAAGCCTAAAACAATCATCAGTCATGCAGTTTAAATGCACAAGCAACATGAATATGGATAAACATCGCATCAATATAGAATGACTATAGAACATCCATATAGACGTCTTGTCTCTACTTCAGCTACATTCTATTTAGAACTTGTATGCACAGGGTGTCTCAGAAGGATATTGAGTAGCATTTTCATCAAAACAAGCATTCCTATTGAAAAATGTCTACAAATGTCTACAAACCAAAGTTGTTCAGAAGGCTTTATGAATCATATTATCATGATGTAGATTTAGAGAGTCTACAGTGTATATCTAAGAAGTGATATTGCATAGATAGAAATTCAATGGATTTCCATGAATTTTATATCTTTGCAATGTAGATGTCAATATTGATTCTTCACCATATAGAGGTCTACATAGATTCTACAGTAAATCCCTGAAGCACAATATTTCCTCTCATTGAACGCGGGCCAAATTTCAATTTTGCAGTTAGAGCATTCAATGAAAGAAAATTCTGTCTCATCCACATATCAAATCAAACTTACTGTGCTGTTTAGTCTAAATAATTTTTTGAATGTACTATGTAGCTATTGTTCTGCGAGTCAACTTTTAAAAACTAACCTTGCATGTCCACCAAGAATTGGAAAAATAACCAAAAAAACTACTGGAGATGGGTAGCAGATGTTTTTGTCACAGAAACAGTACCTTAAATCAAACAAGGATAAAAAAACCTCAGGGATCCCCAAGAGATCATACATCAAACAGTGTCCAGACTCGATACTGTTTAACCAGACGGAAACAGGTGATTTACATGGTAAGCAGTTCCTATTCATGTCGCATACTTTTTCACTGAAGCAAATGACAAAATATGAAGACAAACGCAATGTAACCATATACTAATAAAAAAAATCTGCACAGGAACCCTCAATTTATTATTATCACTTAATGCCCAACCGACAGTGTACTCTGTAAGAACCGGATTTAGACCAATCAGACAGCTGTGGTCCAGACAGGTTTGCTAGAGCCCAGACCTAATTAATACCCAGCAATGAAAAATTTGCTCTCCTGTCTGGACAGCTTTCCCTCTGGACTCCAGACAAAGCAATGCCTCCCAGATGCGTCATTCTGCACATGCATTTAACATGGCGATTGCCCAGCAAAGAAAATAAACAAAAAATTGCCTCCCCAACTTTGATACTTTACCATCATTGGATTAGGTGCATTGTCAGCACTTTCAGAAATATTTAGTAGAGTTACAGACTTTTTTCCACCCTGTATATTACTTTTTTGTTAATGAATTTATTGTCGTTTCTTTAGTTTATTTTAGCTTTATTAGGCCTCATATTTTTGTTAAACCAGAATGCCCAAACGCAAACACATTTCGAATCAAAGTACGCAAGCGAAACCAAACTTACCAATCCGCAAATTGTAAGAAATTACATTAACTACATATTGGGTTCATTATATTGAAGACTTTGTCATCTTTAAGCATTTTGATTGTTATCGTAAATTCTTTTCTACCTTGCTGAAGGATCAATTTCCTCAAGGCTGATTCACACTTGCAAGCAAAAGTCCAAGGAGAGTTTGTTTATTTGTTTGCCCACTTCATGCAACTTCAAGATTACAGTTACAACACTGTAAGTAATTTCCCTGAATTTTATTTCAATACAAAAACCACGGACCAAACAACTGAATATTTTTATCACCTGGTTTTCCATCACGCTTTATTGGTGCTCAACATACAAACCAAAGACTTTTATGCCATTCAATGCACCAATTAATTACTTTAAAAGCATCCAAATGATGCAGCAACACATTAAATACTCTAACTATATGATTATATGACTTAACTAAATCCAGCTAATAACTGCATTAATCACAACACCAAACAATTATTCTCACTTATACTATCTCAATTGTTTCATTAAAGCACCATTTTAGAAAAGCAAACTTTCACATGTAAATGACTGTAATTATTAAGCCAACATGATGATAGTACCTTCAAAAACAACACTGCCTTCCTTTGTTTTGTGACAATAAGCTGTTGCAACCCTTAAAATTACTCTGGCCTGAAGACACTAACCATTTTCATGGCACTGGAACAGCATGACATTTCCATTAGCCCTGCAAACCCTGACAATTTTACTCTGAATTTCAAATGGTTTTATTTTAGAACAATGCATGGCAACTCCATCAAACAAACACCACTTTTCCTTGGAGGTGAATAAATGATTGTGTTTTTCCATAGTTTTTCTGCTCATATTGATCATTTGCATAATTGTATCCCTATTGCCAGCAATGGGAAACTATGGCTACTCAAAACAATCTTCAAGGCTGTTTTTCCTTTCCTTTCTCCATCTAAGAAGTTTAGAGAAAGTTTCTCTGACTAAAAGCTTTCTCAATCTACTTTCAACTTGTGTTTTTCCATTTTCCCAACTTTAGCAAATCGTCTCAAGCCTTTAGCTATGACACTGATCAAGCAAAGTAGCAAATGCATCTTTGCATGGCCTACGTGACATCTTCCATTCAGCTGTGGTAACTCAAAACTTTTCCAGGCAGCTTGTCCGTACATATATATTCAAAACCCTTTGCATTTGACTCTGTCTTGAAACATCATCCTTAAAATCTTGCTGAAGAAATGACAATCCATAATTTTCCCTTTATGTTTATTGATTGCATGTCATTGTGTGGGTTTCAGATTAAATCAAGATCTTTGTGTAGATATTGACATTTTGTTAATGGAAAGTCAATAGTTTAACTATTCATCTAAATTCACTTAAATTTCGCTTCATAATCGCAGCAATAAAACACTACGACTGTCTAACACCTAAAAAAAAATATTACCTAAAGGGAGGATCGCATTTTGTATCCATTTTTATTTCTATGCTTTTGGACAAATCAGAAGTTGGCAACCCTACTTGTTGGACTGTGTTGTCAGGAACAGATGCAGATGAGATAGCGTAATGAGCAATAGGCAATACTGCGTCTGTTTAGATGACATAGTTTATTACTGTGATGACGTCGATTTGGCACCGCTTCTATTGAAGAGCGATTCAAACCGTTACCCCTCAAGACTGCTAATACAAAACACCAGTGGCATAGGAACGGCTTGGCATTGGGGCAGTTGCCAAGGCCGCTAAGCCATCCTTAATTTAAAATAGGCGCAAAACAAATATGTCTGGAACGCCAAACATGAATTTGCCAAGGATGCCAAAAACCTAGCTACGGTTCTGCAAAGCACAACTACCCGTCTGCTAGTCAGGCAATCATAGACCGTTTTTGATCCAAAACAAACTATTTCTCCATGTTTTTGATCAAAACAAACCATTTTTGCACGTTTTTGATCAAAACAAACCATTTTTGCACGTTTTGGATCTAATAACAATCAATCTTTGGTCGAAAAATGCCAATTTTTTTTTTAAACAGCATTTCAAATCGACCCAATTGCCGACCCAATAATCTAATCATCATCTATTGACATATTCAAGAATACGCGAAAATGGTTTTTAAACCCAAAACGTTTTCGACCATTGCTGGCTTTCCTCAGTGGGTGTTTGAAGATCATTTTATTAAAGTCACGACCCAATATTGCAGTTTGTATGCGGGTCTCCATTAAAACGCGGGGTAATCTCGATTTTTGCAGTTAGAACACCCGCATTCAATGAGAGCAAATACGGTAATTAGTGCCAAAAGTGAGATATTAAACTTACCTTGATGTTTGTACTAAAATTTTCAAAAGAAACTTTTCTTACCTACAAAAAAAAAGAAAAAGAAAATCAACATTAATTATAAATGTCAAATTTCCACTCACTTAAATTAGTTGAAATATAATTTAAAAGCAAACATAAACTCATTCTTGCAAATAATTTTTACTGACATCAGATTGCAGTTTCCTCCTCCCACATCTCCCACATCTTTGTTGCTGGAGTAAATACAAAACCCTCAAGTGGCATTAAAAATGCATGCCAAACCCGAGGTTCAACCGACTGCACACAGCAACCGATCAAAAAAACACCGTTCTCCCATTTTTTAAAAACTTGTTCTATTTATCAAACCAGATTCCCCACATTACTTTTTAATACAATTCCTTTCATGATTTTGCCTGTGCTTTATCTTTCCCTTATCCCCAGACCCCAACCCACATTTCAACATTATGCTCTTTTCTCCTGCAACCATCTGCTCTTGTTTACCTTCTTCAGATCTTTTTTTTTTTTTTTTTTTTTTTTTTTGCACTTGTGCCATTTCCACCCCATTTTTTTCCAATTTTTCCAAAGCCTTCATGCTTTTAAACTGAATCCAAAATAAAATCTCCTAGTGAGACCCCTGGTTCAACTCATTGTGCGGTGCCCACTCTGCTCGGTTCAAACATGGCCCAAGTGGATTTATCGGAAGCAGCTGCAGACAATCATCCTGGAGCTGAGAAAAAATAGAATGGCAGGCCCCCTACCTATTTCAAATTACTTTTATTAAATAAAGACAATTCCAAACTTGATTTAATTCAATTGGATCCACAAGTCCACAGTTCAGATCTAATTGTACCTTTTCCTACTGAAAGCCTTAGAAAAGTTTCACTGGGAGCTTTACGTATACAGTAGCCGCTTGTTTAAACTCCAATGAAAACTGACAGGACACATAATATGAAATTTTGTCTGCAGTTATCCAATTTTGAGTCAATAATTTGATAACTGTAACAATTTCGTCAATATTATGTGATTTCACTTTGTGCTTCACTGCACTGCTTGAGGGTTCTGAGAATCCAACATGGTTCGCTATATCACGCTGTTCTTGTATTGTGCAACCCACATACGTAGGGTGCTCAGATACCTCTGGTCCAAAATCAGAACATTTGAAAAAAAGTGGCACTTTTCAAAATAACGTTTATTACTACAATAAAACATCAAATTCAAACACTACACTATGTATCTGAAAATGAAGCGATTGAATTGAAAAATAAACTAAAACACACTCATGTGTTTATTTATCTTGTTTACAGTAAGTAAGTAACTGAGTGCAACATACTACATTTAGCGTTCAGCTTGATTATCTTAAATTTTTAAAAAAGTTTAGGACAAATCAGGACGGGAACCCGAATCAAAAACTGCATTCAAAATACACTAGCGCAACGTGTTTGTTGCTTACCACGGTCTGTGCATGCGCGAAAAGACCCGGATGAAAACAACAACAGTAATTTGGTCTATTATAACAAAAAAGTGCTTGCCGCAAACTGTGTTATAATGCTTGTAATCTACACGACACACACTACACGCCGGATCATTCTAATGAAATATATAAAAAAAATTCTGCTTGATTTCTTCATTTTTTGTGTTGAAATTGAACCAACTTTTTATATTATTGATTTATGAAAATGTAATTTTTTTTTTATGTTTTATCATCAAGGGAGTTTCTTGGGGAAGATAAAATTAATTTTCCTCCACAGAAAAATAGTTCCACTAGTGAACTTAAAATCAAAATGGTTATTCCATTTAATTTTTTTATACTGCAGTGCAGTGCACAAAATGTAGTGTAAAATGTTACGCCCTCTCAGTTGTCAGTAGACATTAGCTGATACAAGCCAGAGTTGACCAAAGGTTGACTCGCAGCAGCTTTTGGAATTAAACTCCGCCCAAAAGCTCATCACCAAAACTTGTCAGCTCCAATACGACGAAAATAAAGTGATAATTCCAATGCCAATTATAAAGTTAACAAGCTTAGTCATCCTGACATTTTAGTTTTCTGGACAACCGTATGAGCATACTACATGATGGTAGTTTTGCGAAAGACATGACTTACGGTATTCCCACAATTAAGAGTCACGTTATGACTGCCTGTTTATTCCCTTACTAAACATTGGCAAAGGAAACTATACGAGCTTTGTAACTCCTATAACTCAGTTTGCAGTACGATACGCTTTGTACGTTGATTTTCAAAACACGATTTTGAAAAATTTTATTGTATCTGCCCTTGATACAATAATTATATGTGAAGAGCCAAAGGAAAACCCTCCGTTCTGTTCTTAGTCTAGCATCCAAGAATGGCTGCCTGTTTATTTCCCTTGCCAACTGTAGCTAGGGGAAAAGATAGGAGCTCTATTGTTTGTAGTTGACCTGCATTCTGATTGCCAATGTATTATCATAGAATACTGTATGGTAGTGTACAATATTTTGATCCGTTAATATCTCCAACAAAACATGTTTCAGCCAAATAAAAACTGTAACTCCTCAATAGTTCATCAGAACGTAAAACAAACTTTTCGAACGTAAAACAAACTTTTCAAACGTAAAACAAACTTTTCGAACGTAAAACAAAATGGCTGTCTACGTATTCCTTTTGTTTTGTGATGTTAAAAAATAGAAAAACGAAAACACAAACACCTAAAACACTTATGACACAACTTTTTTTATCGCAGCTAATGTCTTAAGAGTTGTGTGTTGCTAAATCCAGCAGAAAATTCTCTCGTCAGACCTATATAATTTTAAACTTTGTTCAGTCCGTGCAGCGACTTCGAAATGAGATACGAGTAAATGTGTAAAGATGTCATGTCGGTATGTACATTAACAAACTTTTAATGGGAAATAAATTCTCCCAAATGTTAGGAGTTTGTTTTGGAAAGCCTGAGACGAAAACGTCATTAAAAATCTTCGCTTTTTTAACCAAACGCTGAGTGTTTAGCACCTGTTTGCGGTGAATTGCAATTTTACATGTAATCCCGCATTAATTCCCACCTAAACCTTTAACAATGACGCAGCAATTTAAAGATAATGGATGTGCACTATTTATCACACTATTCCTTCTTGAAAGCGCCGTATATTTTCCAAAAGCCAAAACCACACGCGATGGCGCACTTACACGAGTTTTAGCTTGTAAAAACCGCACTTTTTAAACTTGCCACAAGACTGCGTTTTCCGGTCACCGCAAAGACTTGTTCTTCATTTAGTTGGCAAACACGAATTCACTTCCGTCGTCCTCGTACCATTAAACGAGTCTTTTTTTTTTTTTTTTTTAAATAAGATGGGACTGATAAATTTATTGTTGAGTTTATATTTTTAGGTCGTGCTTCAAATTCCATTGAATAATTCAATAAATTGTAGAAAAATTTGTTTGCAGTGAATGTTTCACAAAACTTATGACAAACTCCCATTGGCTATTGACCTGTCCGCAGCCATTACATCATTGTTACACACGCACAATTGAAAAGTAGTGCAAAAAATGCACTTATTCACCGCAAGAAGACGCTGATCGACCATAGCACCAATAGTGACTATTTTTAGAAGCAACCTCGACCGGTTAGCCCGATTGAGGTTCAGTTTCTAATTCTTTTTCCGACTACTTTAAATATGTTCAATTTTAAACTTTCTTTTAAATTTTATTTTTATATTTATTTGTATGTGGTTAATACTTTATTTTAGGTATATTTTAGCGAGTACTAAACGGCCATTTTTAAATATGACTCTTCCTTATTGGTTGAGAATGATCACATGATCAAGTTATACGTATCCTTGAGCTTGTGATGGGAGTTTGTCTTAAGTTTTGTGAAACAGACTATAAAGTTAATATATCTCCCTTAGAAATTGGCAATGTTCGGATTGGTTTACCGTATTGCTCCAAACGTTTCAACATTTTTTTTATAACCATTTCGCCATTAACCCTTAGCAGCCTCCGTAATTGAGACGATTTATCATTAACCAGTTAACTTTATTACCCAGCAGAATAAAACAATCCAGACAGAGAAAGTTCATAGCGGGTTATGCATTGCATCATTTCCCTCTCGTCTATCTCAAACTCGAAATTCTAAAACGTAAATTCCTCCATGATTAATTATGGCGGCACGAGAAATTTAATAAATTACAAATTTCAACATTTCCCATCCATTTTAGTACATTTTTTTCTCATTTCCGCAAACATTTAGACATTTTAGACATTTTTCATCCTAAAAATTTTTATTTCTAAGATTTAGCAATAGGAGGAGTCGTCTTTATTTACGATTAAAATTTCTAATCCGTGCCAGCCAATTTGGCTCCCACCGCTGCACTAAATCACACGACGCGGCGAGGGCCGTCCAATGTCCGCGCAGCGCCATCACTCGCGTTAAAACATCAATTTACCATTTGTTCGACCATCGTGTTGCATTACATCATTTCACGGCAAGATTCGGACAGTGAGAAGGCAAGAAATAAGGTAACGCGACCTTGTATGATGCGCACGTGACCACCCCACTTTATTAAGGCGAAACATCAAAACTCACAACTCATCGCGGACCTTGGTGAACCCTGGTCAAACTGCTCGTTCCTTCATTCCAATATCTCTTATCAAGAACTTTTGCTCCCTTCAGTCTCTTTCTCTTTTCTTGAAACATTAAAGTCGAAAAGACCAACGATAAAGATTTACAACCAAATATGAAGGTTACGCACATCACTATCCATCCAATAACCGCCTGCCACGCTGATCCATCCCCCCCCCCCCATCTCTTTTTTGACTGTAATTAACGTTAAAAAAACATCATTTTTCCTTGTTGTGCAGGGAAGCTTCCTGACTCATTGCCCATGCTTTTTCAACCAGCGTCCTATTTGTCCGTTCTATTCAGAATTAAACGGTACCGTAAGTTGATGCATAATACGCAGTTTGCGCCGTGTACTTTTACGTTATAAAAAACCCCGTTACGCCTATAACTATAGTGGAAAACTCATAAGTCTAACGGAGCTTACGCTATATCGAAAAATAGCGTAGCC
>JAQFXT010002520.1:0-11825 GCA_034683725.1 Strigamia crassipes
TTTTTCTATAAAATTCTGAATTTTTCTATAAAATTCTGAATTTTTCTATAAAATTCTGAATTTTTCTATAAAATTCTGAATTTTTCTATAAAATTCTACATTTTTAAATGAAATTCCTTAAGTTTTGAATAAAATAGTTAAATTTTAAAATAACATTATTGAATTTTAAACTCAATTAATCCATTCTACTTATTCTTAAATTTCAATTATCCAACAAATTTTTAATTCCAATTTTCTTCTCGCATTCAATCATCAAACCTAAATACCATCCACAAACGCAAACCTTCACATTCTTCAATCCCATCCACTAATCCAACTCTTCCAACCCCCCATCAATCCCCATCTTACAAATTCCCAATTATTTCCAATTTAAAAAAAAAAACCAAAAAAAAAAAAATCCTTTTCGATCTTTCACCAGGGTGTAGTAAAAAAGAGTAATGGAGACATTTTAGCTTTTCATTTAGACTTGTGACATAATTATGGATGAAATTCCAGTCACACGACACGTCTGTAATTGGGAGCCTGCCGTGTTAGATGGTCCTCCGATTACCGACAAATTTAATGGTGCTCCAAAAGCTTGTCTCTTTGCCAGCCCAAGAAGGTTTTCATAAAGTGATGAGGAAAGGAAAAAAAACCACCCTCACTCACATAATCACATCTAGCCCAACTGAATTGCCATCAAAAGAATAAGAACAAAAAAAAAAAGAGAGAACAAACTCGTATCAATTACACACACATTCCCTAATACCAATAAATATTCATCACCCACAGGTAAATAATACACAAATCCACCAAAAACCATTTCCCTCCATATTTTTCACTTTTAAGCCTAAATTCTTTTTATTTTTCACCGTTATTTGAGTATTAAATTTGGCCGTATCTGCCAATTCCTCGCTAATAATATTCCTATATCCTCCTGAATCCAGTACTCCTTTTATTTCTACGTTATTCACAATTTCCGGTATTGATAATAGTTCGTCCGTGTTCACTTTTAAGCCTAAAAATTTTTTTTTTTACCGTTATTTGAGTGTTATATTTAAACGTATCTGCCAATTCCTCGCTAATAATATTCCTATATCCTCCTGAATCCAGTACTCCTTTTATTTCTAAGTTATTCACAATTTCCGGTACTGATAATAGTTCACTTTTAAGCCTAAAAATTTTTTTTTTTTACCATTATTTGAGTGTTATATTTAAACGTATCTGCCAATTCCTCGCTAATAATATTCCTATATCCTCCTGAATCCAGAACTCCTTTTATTTCTACGTTATTCACAATTACCGGTATTGATAATAGTTCGTCCGTGTTATTCAAATCCTACTCTTTTTGTATCAATGCGCATCTCACGTTTATTCATCGTTGCCTAGGTTACATGCTAATTCCGACAATAAATACAAACAAAAATAAACTAAATATTTCTCCCCTATATTGCCGGAGTGTAAAATCAATAAACTTCACCATTTCATTCCAATTTTAATCCCAAAACCCCACCTGCATTTAATATTAATTACCGTAATCATTTAATAAATATTTAATAAATATTTTAATAAATATTTTCCCAATTCAAACGTAATAATAAAAATAAAAAAATAAAAAAAAATCCAATTTTCAGAGCTGAAAAAATGACATAAAATAAATAGAAACGGAGAAATTTAAAAAGTAAAAACTAAATTGAAAAGAAGCATCTTCTATTCCATTAACGTTTCGCTTCTCTCGAACGTGGGGGAGGAGAGAGAGAGAGAGAGAGAGAAAGCAAGCAAGAACGAATGAAAAAAAGAAAAAAAAAAAAAATGAAACATTAAAAGTCATTTTTCATTTTCTTTCAATCAGGGTATTAATAGTTATGAAGCAATTTATTTTAATGCTGAATTAAATCAATCGCATTAAATATTTATAAACATTCACACTTGTTATCGATAAAGGTCATTCGTTATTCCTTCGTTTTGTGCGTAACGTGACGTGCTGGATGCATTCTTGTGACATTGATACGTCACGCACAAAACTCATTCACATCCGAAAAGAAACCTATTTATTTCCCACTAAACACCTGCTTGAATCAATATCCCATCTTTTTACCATTAAAAATAATCACTTTATCAAAAATCCCATTAATTTCACACGTTTTTGTATTTATATATATCTCGCTGCGGTGTCGTCAACTGTTAATCATTATAACCCGTGTGCGAGCCAATTTAAAGCGTTTATTAATTTATTAATGCACTTTAATTGCGGAATAACGGATCTGAAAATACGAATCATTCAAAAATTCACTTTATTTCGTTAAAATTCCATTCTAAAACATTAAATTTATCAAAATTATCAAGAAATTGTACAATAAAAGACTAAAATTCTTTCTTAAAACCCAGATTTTACCAATTTTTCCTTAATTTCCAGCTTAAAATAATCAAAAGCATTTAAAAATCAAACAAAAACTGTGAAAATCATTAAAAATACTCCAAAAATATCACCTATTTAACCATTTGTACCAAAAAATCCCCAAAAAAACCACAAAAAAAACCAAACAAAAACTCAAAATTCCATATCTTCCAACCCGAGTTTAACTATTAAAAATCTAATTTCCACCATAAAATAACCAAAACATTCATAATAACATGAAAATCATCAAAAAAATCCAAAAAAATCACAAATTTACCCATTAAAAACCACATTTGCACCAACAAAATCCCCAAAATCACCAAAAACCCAACAAAAACACAAAATTCCATATTTTCCAACCCGAATTTAACCATTTAAAACCTCATTCCCACCAGAAAAATCCCCAAAACCCGACAAAACCCATAAATTTCATCCCAAAACCCCACCAAATCTCGACCAAAACGAACAAAACCTCTACAACCATGCAAAACAATCCTTACGTTTCACTCAATCATCATCACCACATCAGGTGCAAAAAAAAAAAAAAAAAAAAAAAAAAAAAAAATGGCGTGTGCCAGCGCGCAAACAACAAGCCCACCCTCAGCTACCAGGAGCTGCGGCACAGGTGGGGTAACGAAGGGAGATAAAAACCATCTCAAAAAAAGAAAAAAAAATAAACCTGATTTTCCAAACCCACCCCCCTCAAAGGTGATAAAATAATAGGGCAAGTTCAAAGCCCAAAAAGGCACCCCACAGATCCAAACACAAAAAGAAAAAATGAAAAGAAAAGAAAAGAAAGAAGAAAAAAAAAAAAACGAGCAAAGATGGAGGCCAGTCAAGTAGCTGCACAGAGCAGAGGGCAACCTGGCACGCGTCTTGACAAACCTAACCCTAAATCTCTCATTCCCCCCCACAAATCCGACCCAAAACGGAGGAAAAATCGCCAAAACTCGGCCCCCCCCAGCGGTTCCACGAGATTTCGGCGTGAAAATTAAAAAAAGTGGCGTTTGACAGACCGAGAACGAGGTGCTATGAATGGTATATGGCCGCCGTAATGGTCTCCCAACATTAGCAAGGTGTCCAGTTTAGGCCTAAATTTTTAAGAAATGTTTCGCAAACTTGCGAGATGTTGGGCGGGGGGAGAACGGGGATGTCGGGCGGGCGAGGGAAAAAATGATCGGGCGGACCCCCCGATAGTGACGTTGACCATTGATGGGTGTGGTGGAAGCGGCTATGCAAATGGGGCTCCGCAAATGAGTGTTGACAAGAGAAAGGAAACAACAGCCGATGGAGACGGAACGTCGGTCGGTGCAGCTGCGCGCACGGTGCCGCAGTCGAGTCGACCACTCGCCGCCGATCGGACGGGGAAAAACACGGACAACACACTTTTATTTACCTGTGATTAGATGCCGGGCGCCTTTCCACTTCTCCGATTCCTCTGCTTCTGCCGATTGATGCGGATGCTGCGTGGGGCCACGAACGGTGTTATGCGCGTTCTGGGTGTCGACTTAAGCCTAATGCAAGTCGCGAGGACCAATACAGGCAAGTTTTTTTTTTTTTTTCGATTCCCCCCCCCCACCACCCACCCACCCAAGGTCCACCATTTTTTTTTTTTGTGTGAATTTTATTTCATTATAAATTTATATAATTTTGATTTTTTTTTTTTTTTTTTTTTAAATAAAAATATTTTTTTTAAATATTGCAATAATAACATTATTTTTTCGTCATTTATTTGCTGTTTGTTTTTCAATCATAAAGCGATGTTTGGGCTTTGACTTGCACTCGTTTTCTTCTCTCTCGATGCAGTAATATAATGTTACCATCGCTCTAGGGTAAACAAAGTGAAAACATAGCAACCATATATAAAACCCTTGTTTATGTTTACCCATACACACAGTTCTCATTTTCTCTTTTCATTTTCGCTTTAACCTTTTACACCATTCATTCCAGAACGCAGTGCAAACAAACACTAAATCTGTCTGCAAATTAAAACCGGTCGTGTCAAATTTTAACCCCTACTTTTATGCCAAACCAGCTCCGGTTAACCCCCACTAAAACACCAACGTTTTACAACCCACAAATTGCGAATCTCATATTTCCCAAATAAAAATATTTTATTTTAACCCACACAATTGTCCAAAAAGATCTTTACCCCTTTGTTTTCCCAAATTTCGCATTACCAACAAATTGCATCAAAAATCTACTTCTTATCTACATCTTTAGCCCCATTTTTTTCTATCTTTACCCCCACTTATGGATGTCATAAAAGAAAAACGAAAATATTTAATTACTGGCTTCAAACATCAATTATTCCCCCATTTTTCATCAATTAAGTACATTTAACCCCATTTATTAACAACCCCTATTTATTTATCCCCTACATTTATAACCCAACAACATTCCTTCAAATTTAAAGGAATCAGAAATGGTTTTCCTTTGTTCCCGCCATCTTTAACTACCTCTCTTTTCAAACCCATGTTTTTCCTTTCAAAAATCAACCCCCACCTTTCCCAAAATAGGCCATTTACCCTCACACTAGGACCCCAACCTCAAACCCCGCATTATTTCCAATCTTAAAACCCTAATTAGACCCATCAAAACCCAAATATAACTGAGAAAAAATGCAAAACATCAATTAAAAACACAATAACAGCTAATACCAAATAACCCCTACCCCCATTTTCACCAAAACCCAACCCTAACACATCACAATCATCTTTCAACAAAATACCTCAAACCCAACCTCTATTTTACCCTCCAAAACACACATTTACACACAAAAATCACTGATACCAATAACCCCTACCCCCACTTTTACCAAATCTACCCCCAAAATAAATTTTCTCACAGAAAATTCCTCAAAAATCGCAATTCCAACCCCCACAAAAATAAAAAAACAATTTTAAAAAATAAAAAAAATATCTCGAAACTCTATCTACCCCCATTTCGATGTTTATCAACCCCCATTTGAAAAATTCTTCCTTAATAACAAACCCAACTTCACTTATTCGCACGGATGTTACACGCCGATCATAAGTGTGTAGAATCCGCTATAAAATTTGGCTTAACATCGTGCAGGGAATTTTAACTGCCCTTAATTCCCCCATCCCCCACCCCTCTAAAACGCGCCCAAATTTACAACCTTAAAAATAAAAAAATAAAAAACAACCCCCAGTGTTTGAAAAAAAACGACTTTTCCCCATCCTCCTGCACCGAGCCTGAGCGTCGTTTCGCGCGTCTTGCGTGCAACGCGGGCGTTTCCTTCACCAGGTGTGTCATGGAACGCTCAGGTGCAAATCACCCGCTGCGTCTCATCACCTTGTTAGACATTTCCGTCCTAAGAACAAGAAATTGGGGGTAAATATCATCAACAGATGGTCACTTGCTCATCACATTTTGTCATTTCCAATTCTTCCATCAACACAAACTGACCATTAAACGCAAATCAGAACGCTTTCGGGGGGTCCACGACAACTACTAGTTTACCTTTAATCATCCCCCCCATCCCTGAAAAATTCCCGGTTTCTTCCATCAGCTTTTTAGACAGGTGTATTTTAGGGAGGGACAACGAAACGACTGGTTTTGTGCGTCTGATGGTGGTCATTCGCCGTCCGCCATTTTAGGTGACCGGTGACCTTCTCTCTCGGTGTTGTTTTCGAGAGATCCGCGAGTGGAAATTCGAAATTGGGGGTTTACCGGGCGTATTGTGATTTTAAATGTGGTTTTCTTCGTCGATTTGTGTTTCTTTTTATGCATTTTTTCACGTCATTTTGTGTTTATCTCTACGGGGATTTTCTGGTGGAAAAATGTGAATTGAAGATGACGTGCCGTGAAGTCGAAAAATAGTGTTTTCTATTTTCTTGCGTTTTGTGTATATTTTTAGTGATGTAAAATAGAATTAAATCGTTTCATGGTTTAAAAACACGTAAATCACACATTTTATTAAAACATTTTATTAAAACATCTTGATTTTTAACGTTGAAAAAAAATTAATATTTTATTTATTTATTTATTTTGTTTAAATACAATAAAATATCATCATTTTACCCCTAAAAATCATCATTTTTCAAACCAAAACAAGCAAAACACTTCACCATCATCCAAAATCACGTTATAAAATACAAATTCACTCGTATTTACCCCAAAAATCGACCATTTGTGCCCGATTTCCGACCAAACCCGTCAAAATCGAACAAAAATCCCGACTAAAAACCCATTGCATAACCCCGCGACCAATAGCAACTGTACCGCCAAACACATGCATGCGCGCATGTAGTTACCAACCGAAAACATGCAAACATAACTCGGCCCACAATTTGATTTTGTGCCGGTGGAAAAGGAGCGAACACAGACGGAAAAATCAATTATCCAGCGAGTGCAAATCACACGAGTTTGTACACCCAAAACGTGCTGCATAAAACCAACCAATGCCAGCCCATCTTTCCAACCCAACGACGCCATTTGCAGTGCCAAATACCCTGCTGTAATTGAAGAATCATTCCTCCGACCCATCCACCCCCGATGCCAACATTTTTTTCGCACCAACAACTGGACTTTTAATCAAACACCCACACATTCCGCACACTTTAATTACACCCTTGCCTCTGCTTGTCTGCCATGCCTTTGTCCACAACTTGACAACGCTTCCAAATAAGCCGCAAACGGTGAAACAACCGATGTTATATACATGTACAAAACTACATGTATTTCTTTATTTGGACAAGCCATAAGTTAACAACATTTATTTCACACGTTGTATAATTACATTTACCCCTCTAATTTTATCCCCAACCCCTCTAAAATTTTTTTTTGGGTATATTATTCTTTTACATACCCTAAGATTTCTGTAATTTCTGATTATATCAATTTACCCCTAGTATTTCTGAGATTTCAATTTACCCCCACTAAAAATTCCCTGGATTTACCCCTCTAATTTTATCCCCAACCCCACTAAAAAATATTTTTCGGGTAAATTATTCTTTTAATGCCCCAAGATTTCTGTAATTTTTAATTATTTCAATTTACCCCTAGTTATTTTAATATTTTCATTTACCCCCACTAAAAATTCTGTATATTGGAATATTTTTTTTTTGCTTTTTACCCCCACCATTATCTGATATTTCCTCAAATTAACACTTCTGCTACTTGGATACCCCTTTAGACATGTATCAGTTTCATTTTACCCCCTTTTTACAAATTTTATTTACCCCCAAATATCACTTACAAATTATTTCAACATTCTTAACCCTTAAAAAAAATCCCTTCAGCACCCCTAAAGTATCAATTTCTTAAATTAAACGTTCAACATGTGTAGACATCATTCAGATGCTAATTTCACAAGACAACCCTTTTTTTTCTCTACCCCTAGTTCCATAAAAAAAAAAAAAAAAAAATTCAAATTAATTTTACAAATTCCCACATCTAATCTCACGTGTCAACACATCACCCTAACCCATAAAATAAAAATAAATACCCCTTTCAACCCCCATGCCATCAATTACCCCCTCATTGAAAACAATGGGGGTATAAAAATAAAATTTTATAAATTTCATCCATTTTAAAAATGAAAAAAAAAAATAAAAAATAAAATAATTGGATAATCCAATTTACCCCCTGTAAACACCCCAGCAGAACACCTCCAATTCCCACCTGCCATTACCATAAAACAACCCAATCATAATGTTGATGTCCATAGAAAAAATTTCCACAAAAAATATCAAATCAAAATGAGTGTGACAGATGAAATTATCAGTTGCATGCATGATTACAAGTTGCACTTTGAGCTGCCAATTAATCCACCACTCCCCCTTCAGGTGGATAATCATCATCAAACCTCGAATAAAAATACAAGACAGAAAAAATAAAAGTAAAAAATTTATTCCCCCAGCACCTTTACACTCCAGAGTCAGTGAAAAAGGTCAAAGTGGGGGTTAAAGCTTGTCTTTTGACCCACCGGTTTTTTGGCACACGACAAATGAAGAGATGAGCTCAAATGACTTATGGGTGTTAATCTGGGTTTCTTAAGATGGGGGCGTTTGAAAAAATTACCCCCTCGATTCATATTCAATCGAGCTTTAAGTAGGGTTGGTCAAATTTCCCCCTAGTTTTTTAAGGGGGTTAAAAATATATATATTAAAAAAGGACAGTTTGAGATTGGGGTTGGTGGGGGGGGGGTTTTTCAGATATGATTCATACGTTGCATTTGTGTCCCTCGCGACAGGTACAGGGACTTTACCCCCACCTTCATGATCAAGGGGCAAAGGTGAAGCCAAAGGGGAGGGGTTAGCGATGAATTTTCAACCCGCTAGTCATCATGTTCAATTTGATAGAAAAAATTCATTTTTCACCCCCATTTTTCATTTTTTTTTTAACCCTACTTTTTGAGGACTGGTTTAACCCCCACAATTAAAATGCCATAAATTCTCAGCTTGAGTTTAATTGATTGAAAAATTTTTATCCCGCAACTTTGCACCCATTTTTATTTTTTATTTTCGCCACCTTTACCCCCATTTTTTACTTGTTTGACCCCATTTTTTTATATCTCACTTTCTCTCAACTTGCTTTTGAACAAGTTTCATCTTGATTATAGTATTTCCAATTAAAATAAATTATTTACCAATATAATATTTACCCCCACTTTTATTTCAAATCACTTTTTAACCCTCATATCAATCATCAAAAATTCCTCACATTAAATTTTCATTTTTATGATGTAGTAAACTCTATTTTTTAAATGGATGTCCGTTACACCCCTCATTAATACCCCCACCCCCCTTACTCACTCCTTTAACCCATCAACTACTTTTTCACGCAATTTTCCACATCCAATCCCTCGACTTTAAAAATAAAAATAAATCCAATTCAATTCCCACACAATATTTACCCCTATACTCAACCACTCCCCACATATTAACCCCCACTTTAAAACCACTACCAACCATACCTAGCTTTACAATAAATCAACAACTCTTATTAATAATTTACTTTCCTAAAAAGGAAAAAAAAAAAAAAATATTTCGCCAGAATAAATTTCCCCTTCTTCAACTTCCACATACCCCACTAAACCTCCTTCAAGAAATCATTAATTTTAATGAAATTCCAATTTCTCCTGAGTATACTTCCAAATTCTCTGCATCAACTTTTCTGTTTCTTTTCCCCAAAACACATCACATCCTTTTAACCCTTAACAATACAATCAATAACAATTGTTAAAGCTGACTTACAATACTGCCAAGCAAACAAGCAATCATTCCAGTCTAGTCTATGCATTGATGCATTATTACAGATGTTGTTACAATGCGTATAAGACATCCAATCAGCTTTAGTCTATAGCAGAACATCACCAGCAAAATCCACTGCGTTTCAATAATAGCATATATTGTCGCAATTCCTTCTGGGTACTCTGAATTTGTCCATGCACGAAAACAATTGAATTTTCCGTGCATTATCACAGCCGGAATAAATCGAACTCTTCATGCCTGAATGTTTCCGTGCATGTACAAGCAGACTGCGTGTACCACATCATCCTGCACACGCGATATGGACATGCAAAAGACAGAAAATAGCGATTTATGCATTTATTATATGCATTTATTTTCGAAATTTGGCATTTATGCATTTATTTTTTAGATTTGGCATTTATGCATTTATTTTTTAGATTTGGCATTTATACATTTATTTTCGAAATTTGGCATTTATACATTTATTTTCGAAATTTGGCAATTATACATTTATTTTCGAAATTTGGCATTTATGCATTTATTTTAGAAATTTAGCATTTATGCATTTATTTTCAAATTTTGACAGTTATGCATTTATTTTTTAATTTTGGCATTTATGCATTTATTTTTTAATTTTGGCATTTATGCATTTACAGCCAATTTTGGATACATATACAAAATATTAGTTTTGCACGCATTTATGCATTTATTCGGCATCTAGTAATCAGTCATTCACAAGTCGGAGATGGTTACTGGATACAAAAACAGAAAATACTAACAAACCTTGATTAATTTATTATGTATTTAAAAATAATACATCAACTTTGTACAATCAAACTACACAATTTTTTTAAAAAGTGGTAGCCATTTGCAGTTACAAACAAAAAGCCGGAAAGACATTCCGTTTCCAGCGTGCCAACCTAAAAAATCAGTTTTCCGGAATATTTGGTCCCAGAAAAACAACATGTAGCCTTAATGCAATTCCAAATGCAGCCATTGTCAAATCTGACCAATTGTAACCCTCAACACACACAAACAACTGTTCATTTTGCAGCACCAACCTTTTTTCACGCTAACTTTTAGCTTCGCTGCAAAGCAACCATTTTTTTTTTTTTCCCCCACAAATTTTATGACTTTGGTATAATTCAAAACCAAACTTGCCAGTTGCTCATCGCATCATTTCCTGTCCAAACAAACCCCAAACTACTACCTAAAAACATCTTCCTGCTCCTCAAAGCATCACTTCCGGCTCAAACACTCCTTTAACTACTACCTGACAACTTTTTACCCTGCTCTAGGACCAACTTCCAAATAGGTTTTTCCTGTTCCATAAGAAACACACTCTTCAAACTGAATAATCCGACAGGACTTACAGTTCCAAATGGATTACTCTGACTCCACATATTTCCCCCATTCCACCTTGGCCTTCCCCCCCAAACAGAAAAAAAAAAAAAAAAAGAGAAAGAATTCTCTCAGGAGATAAAAAAAAAAAAAAAAATTCCTACAATTCTATTTTACCATAAAGTTGTTGCAGCCTGGCATTACTGGATGAAATATGTAACACACTGATGAAGCAAAACACCCAAGACGAGACCCTCTCTGCCAATCATAAGTCTTCGTGGACCGCGGAGCCAAGCCCTAAGTGACCAATAAGAATTACTACCATTGCCATGGCAACAAAGGAAGAGAAGAAATGGATAAAAAATAAATCTAAAAAAAAAAAAAAAATTGAGATGCTTGGCTAGTAATGCCCGGTCCAACCGTAAAACTCGGTGTGGCTCTCGCTTCCATAATTTGTGCACATAAAGTAAAAAGCTTGTTTGGGGATGGGGGAAGTTGACGAGAGAAAATATGGACTGAGAAGGGCGTGGGCTTGGATTTGGGGAAAGGAGAAAAGGAAACTGCTAGTGTTTCCTTAGTGGGAGATATGTGCATGGGATCATTTCTTTCGGTGGTTCATTCATCAAAATGCTACTTTCATCCAAATCTATTCGACGCGGCAACAATTTAGCGCTTTTTACTCAATAATGGGATAACAGTGAGCTTGTGCTTTAAATAGATAATGGTTTAAAATTTACAATTTACACTGAGCGTGGATACCGATTCAACGTGGTATCTTTTACAAAGCGGGTCTAAATTGACCAAAATGAATAAATTCAATATCTAAATTGACCAAAATGACTAAATTCAATATCTAAATTGACCAAAATGACTAAATTCAATATCTA
>JAQFXT010002521.1:0-11820 GCA_034683725.1 Strigamia crassipes
ATTGTCGAGAAATTTGATAAATTGTCGAGAAATTTGATAAATTGTCGAGAAATTTGAAAAATTGTCGGAATATTTGAAAAATTGTCGAGAAATTTGAAAAATTGTCGAGAAATTTGAAAAATTGTAAACAAACTTTAGAAATTGATGTTCACAAATTTGGGACGTTTTCGACAAAATTTGGAATATTGTCGACAAATGTGGACAAATTGGAGAAATTGTTGACAAATATGGCCAATTGAAGAAATTGTTGACAAATATGAACGAATTAGAGAAATTGTTGACAAATATGGCCAATTGAAGAAATTGTTGATAAATATGGACGAATTGGAGAAATTGTGGACAAATATGGACCAATTCGAGAAATTGTCGACGAAATATAGAAATGTGAAAAATTGTCAACAAATTTGATATAAAAACAAATTGTCAACAAATTGTTGAAATTATCGACGAATTGAAGAATTTGTTGACGAGTTTAAGACACTGTCGACATAATTTAAGAAATTGTCGACAAATTTAAACAAATTTGAAAAATTGTCGAAAAATTTGGACAAATTTGAGAAACTGTCGACAAATTTAGACAAATTTGAAAAATTGGCGACAAACTTGAAAAATTGTCGGCAAATTTGAAAAATTGTCGGCAAATTTGAAAAAAAATGTCGACAAATTTAAAAAAATTGCTGACAAATTTGAGAATTTTCATTTCAAAGTTTTACATTCTTACAAAATTTACTTACGCCATCTGTTATAACACAGGTTAGGGCAGGGGCAGGTTAAGTTAGAACGTCTATTTAACGGATAAATGCAAATATTTGGAAAAGAATAATAAATAAACAATTGCAAACGCCAAACATCTCAAAATAAAAACGTGAACTTTGTTTAAATTAAATTTTAAGTAGAGAACCAAAAGCTTCCATACTTCTCCGATTTGAATCCATTATTAAAACATCACACCACTTTAGTATTTATCTTTAACATCACCTGTTGCCATTGTAAATACCGACAATAACAACATGCGATTTGCTACCAAGCAACAAACAAATCAAAACTAAGCTTGTATTGTGACTAATTTCATGTTTCGTCACTAGGTGAAACACAAAATGCCGATCCTTTTTTCACATGGAGTTTAATATTCCAGTCGATTTTGCGATCTAAATGATTTTGCGATCTAAATGATTTTACAATTTTGTGTGTCACGTGATATCTGTTCCACCAATCACATTCATAATTACTAAAGTACAAGAGAGTGAAAATACAAAATCCCAAAATTGTCTATTCGGTAGTTTTGCGATTTTGACGAGCGATTTTATGGCTTGTCAAACTCAAAACAAAATGAAAGCAGCCACGCTCGATCTAAGTGGCCAACTTGAATTATCATCAATATGCTGAAGCATTCATGATCACACAACTGTTGGAATAGGATGCTTCAGATTAAAACTATAACAACGCGCTACCGTCTTCACCCGAGAATTTACCACTAGCTTCGACAATGTTCCCTGGTGCTTTGACGACCAATGAGAACGACGTAACAAAACGACCATTGTTCGTCCGACCAATCCCGAAGCGCGTAACAAACCCCATTCGCTTTTGGATTGGTGACTGTAGGTGGCTGCATTCACCACTTCGATAATGCACGCTCGTCCTTTGCGCCATCTGTTGTGGGTTTTCACAACCAAAATACAAATGGCATTTTGATCCCGTTCGAACTCTTCGTGGTCGTTTCTCCAATTTTCTATCGGTAAATTCTCTCATAAAGTACACCTCGCGCTCGAGTAATTGTCAAATTTAGGTCAGCACACACACCTTTTTGTCAGATAAGATTCGTGCGGACCTAATTATTTGACAATTACTCAGCGTGCTCGGTACATTACTACTGAGAATCTTCTTCCTTAACAAAACAGTCTTTTACAATTCTAAAACCCAATCTCCTTCCTTAGATTGCAGTTTCATCGCCATTGAAAGGATACACACAAATCGAAAAATCGAGAGACTCTGACTTAACTGAAGGCTAAAACCAACCCGAAAGCCAAAGAGCAGTGCTTAGAAAACCTTATAGTTTATATTTGATCTAGAAATCATTTTTTTTTTCTTGTTGGAAACCCATCTCCCTACATCCCTGTGGTCAATTCTTTAGAAGCACATGGCTTATGCCTCAGTGAAACTAAATGAGATCTCTCGTGCTCTCAATTGAATCTGCAGGTCAGGTTTTTTTTCCTTCCATTTCTCTTTGTTATTTTTGTTATCTCTTTGACTTTGCTTTATCTATTTGCTTTTCTGTAAAGTTTTAGTTCCAATGACTGCAACATTTCAATTGAAAGTTTTTACTATGTCCACCACTTGTTGCAGAAAGTAAAATGCCGCTCTTGGTTCTTCAAGAACAAAGATTCACTAGTCACTACTACTAAAATGGCTGACTGTTTGTGCCTATTTGATAAACTGGCCCTGGCTAAACTGTTCCTATAAAAAATAGCTTGATCGTCGGTGTTCTCGAAGCTTTTACTCAGTTTTGTTTTTAGAAATTTCAGTCGTTAAATGAAGAACCAAGATTCACTACTACTAAAATAGCTGACTGTTTACTACTAAAACCTAGATAACAGTCAGCCATTTTGAAATGTTGATAATTTGCGACACGCTAATACACAAAAAGCTTTATTTCTGGAGTTTTCTTGTACATGAGGGCCCCTAAAAGAAGTGGGACCCTAAAATAGTTTGGTCGTCAAAGTGGGGCCTAGTGCCCGTTTGATAAACTGGCCCTGGCTAAGCTGTTTCTATAAAAAATAGTTTGGTCGTCGATGTTCTCGAAGCTTTTACTCAGATTTGTTTTTAGAAATTTCAGTTGTTAAATGGAGATCATCTTCACTACTATTTGGGGTATGGGGCCCGTAGACTGGTACCGACTCTGCCTATTTATTAACTCTTGCAGTACCAACTTAAAAAAAAATCCCTTTCTTACCCAATCCGGGTCATTATTTATCCCAAGCTAATTTTTCAAAAATCTATAAAAATGATTCTACTCTTTGACTATTTCACTATTATGTTGAAATTTGACCAATTTGTTATTTCTTGAAAAAGTACGATAACAATTTTTGAGATTGAAATCCCAGAACATAAACAAAAAAATTTCATAAAAAAAATTATTATTTGTTATGATGTTTAAACAAAATACAGGAATTTTCAGAAAAAAATTCCAATTAGTTTTGGAGAAAAAAAGAACAAAAAAAAAAAACACTTTAATGGGTCTAAATTGACCCTAGGTCCAGAAATGGTTAAATAAACTAACAGAAAAAGAAAAACCAAAATTTCAATTTACCTTTTTCGTACTTCCTCTTCAAATACACCAAACTAGACACAAGTTTAGCTCTGTGGGCGCCATTGCTGATCCCAAGCATTTTAATATCACCCTCATCCAAGCAAAGCATCTCCTGTAAGATAAAAAAATAAATAAAAATAAATGTAAAAAAAATTTAAAAATTTAATTAAAACTGGAAAATGTGCTTGTTTCGAGTGATGTAATTAGAGAAGTCATCGTAAATGCCACCAACTGAATAGGATGGATTAGGACAAGTGGAGACTCGAGTCCCTTAACGACATTTGCATGAGATTAAAATGGGAAGCAAAATTCTTTCCTGCATTTGCAATTCATTCTGCATTTTGGATTGTCTGCGAGCAAACCACAAATAAGATTAATTTTCAATTTTCAACTAATTTTTCCTTTCATTTAAAGACGTTTAATGGATGGAGATAAAATTTGATAGACAATGTTTTCTTTTCAATTTATGTTTTCGAGAGGCGGAAGGAAGGAAAGATTAAGGTATAAATTCTCGTTTAAAATGAACATAAAAGGTAGTAAATATACAAGTGAATTGTTTGCAATTGAAATTTATGGTGTGCAATTGCGTAATTGTAAAACATAAATTGAAAAGTATGACATTCTGCATGTCTCCTGTTCTTCTATTTGCAACCCGATTTATTGTGACTATCAAAATGAATGGAGCAAATGTTTCAATGGCAGAAATATTGAAATTCTGTGTGCAGAATGAAGCACTGTTGTATTCGTTAGTAATTCTTTTTTTTTTTTTTTTTTTTTTGGTTTTGTTTTGGAAAAGTTTTAAAAGTTTTGTTCAGTGCCTTGTGAGAAATGTTTGAATTTTTAGCAATTCTGACACCCGAAAGCGTTTAGCATAAAAGATCAACATGTTTATGTTTTCTCGTTAAACTTCGACAATATTTTCTGCTTATTTCCATTTGATTGAACAAACTTGTGTATGTAAATGCCTAAGAATAAAAAATAATTCAATACAGATCTAATACGAGAATGATTCTAAAAAGTTTAACAAATATCTGCATATAATTTTGTTCTATTGCTACGGAGTGCACTTTTTACAGGACTTAGAAAAATTTTCATTTACAGGACTTAAGAACTTTCTTTACAGGACTTAAGAACTTTCTTTACAGGACTTAAAAACTTTCTTTACAGGACTTAAGAACTTTCTTTACAGGACTTAAGAATTGTCTTTACGGGACTTAAGAACTTTCTTTACAGGACTTAAGAACTTTCTTTACGGGACTTAAGAACTTTCTTTACAGGACTTAAGAACTTTCTTTACGGGACTTAAGAACTTTCTTTACGGGACTTAAGAACTTTCTTTACAGGACTTAAGAACTTTCTTTACAGGACTTAAGAACAGGACTTAGAAAATTTTTTATTTACAGGATTTAAGATACACTTCACGATAATCAGACGATTAAACGGACGTCAGCTTGTCGTAACCAGGTAAAAAAATTAATCAAGCAGACAATCAAATGGACAGAAATAAAATGGTTAAAATGGGCAGTAAAAGAAAACTAAAATTGTCCATTTAGTTTTCAATCGTTTAATTGACGTCCGGTCAATTATCCATCCAGCTAACCATCCGCCCAGTTAATTGTCTATCCAAATAAATGACCGCCCATTTACTTGTCCACCCGCTCAATTGTTACTGTTCAATTGACAGTTGGCACCTGATTAATTAACACCTTTGGAATTGTCACCAATCCAAATTTACATTCAACGTTGCAGTTTAAACAAACATTTTAAATGCTTCATTATAAATGGTTCCCATATATTTTACAATTTAGTTTTCGATTTGCCCAAATAATATATTTCAAAATGTACGAATATAGCATTTCGTGGAATTCAAATGAATTAAATAATCCATTTCACAATATATTTTATAAAATGTATTTTGACAATGCATTTATATTTCGCAAATAATAATACAGTGAAATGCATTTGACAATACGCAGTTTGCACCATGTACTTTTACGTTATAAAAACCCCCGTTATGCCTATAACTATAGCAGAAAACTCGTAAGTCTAACGGAGCTTACACCGTATTGAAAAGTAGCGTAGCCAATCCGGTAATTTTCCACTATTTACATCACCGTGGCGTCACTGACCAAAAATTGCAATTTGCAATGACCTTGTTCGCCGCCATTTTGAATTCTCCGCTTCATTCGCAAGAGAAGCGCGCGTTACTGTTTATCTCATTGTTTTCCTTTGGAAATCATTTCAATTCACGATAATAAAGTTGCGGCATTGTTTCGAATTAGTTAAAACAGAAATTGTATCTATATTTAATATAAGAAACAGCTCCTAGTTTCGAAAATCACGTGACTTTGTAAGGTAAGTCGACTTTCATAACCGTAACGTGAAAGCGCAACCGCATACTGAACTTTTATATTTTTAAGTTACAATATTTATAACGTAAAATTGACTATAATTTTAAGGGAAAAGTACATGGTGCAAACTGTGTAATATGTTTTACAAAATGTACGGTACAACCCACCAAACGAAAGTTCTGCAACACAGCAATTTATTTTACCTATAGTCATTAATACAACCCTTGCCAGGAGGGGTTGACGCTTGATGATGTCATCCATCATCAACCAATAGCACGATACTTCCGGGATGGTGCAGAGTGCCCCTATAATATGGACCAACTTCCTGTTCAAGAGTCTTACCCCAACCAGCTCCTGACTAGAATCTTGGTTTTAGACTCACTCCTTATCATGCTAGCGTTTAGGAAACTGACCGGTACATTGTTCCTAGTACCGTGGGTTGGACATTGACCTCGCTGATCATCGCCTATCCCTAACCACGTGGTCAGCAACTTGGCCAAAGTTGGGTGACAGAAACATTATCCAAGCAATAGAAAAATTCATTAAAGAGACTGCTCCTAGACAACTGAATAAAGATTGCAAAGCAATTAATACAGTTTCGTGTCGTGCATCTGGCACTGTTTCTGATCACCCGGGTCAAGATGGCGTTCGTCCACTCTCACAACATCAACTTAAAACATCTTTATTCAGTATGAAATAAATAAAAATTACACCAATAGTATTTTGCCGCTAGTATCTCCAATATCTCCTCACACCCTATTCATTAAACAGCCACTTTGGTAAAAGGTACATAATTCCTTCTCTAACTCTAAATCTAATTGCCGTGTCATAAATCTTCTTATTCAACACAAGCATCCAATTGAACGTGGAAAAATTGAAAATGACATATGGTTCTGCAGTATCTGCAGTTAATGTGCTGCTCTCCATTATAGTGTGGGTAAAATAATGGGAACTGCAACAAGCGTGCAGCGGATACGCCGGAGCCTGTTACTCGTGTGTTGATTCTCATTACGAGGGAGTATGGAGACACGAACGTCTCACTGAGGTGAATCGTGGGTCGACAGCAAACTGGCCAACATGGGTAGAGGTCGACAGGTGACAGTATTGTTTATCGTTTATCTTTAGAGCTTGTTGCACTCCACAAATTTCTAAGTGTCTTTGTTATTGGACGGGTAAAGAGGGCGAGATGTTTGCATTATTCAACTATTGACCTGAAATTTAGAAAAATAGAAACTAGGAGAAAGAAATATCAAATGAAGCATGATTGTTTACGATCGTTCTGGGCCCGCGTGCACAGTAAATTTTAATTTTGCAAAAGCGACGATCTCTAAACGTTTAAATCTCTGACTTGCTATCATAAATTATTGCAGATTCCATTACAACCTGGAGAAAAATCCAATTCTGTTGCTGCACTTGGGTTTTTCTAAATTTATTTATTACTCTACCAGTTATTAGAATTGATTTCAAAATAACTATGTAATTGCAAGTTATTTTCTATTTCCTGATTGGAAAGTAGAAATGGTAGACTGTGAATCCAAGGTCACATATAAGTAGTTGACATTTATCTTGGTCACAGCCTGTTGCGCAGCTCTTAATTTGGAATAACTATAACCCTGTATTCATCCATATTACTTCTTTTAATAACTACAACAATACAATAAATTTCTATAGTAACGAGTCACAATAATATCTCTAAATAATATATCCAACATGCTCGCCCATGCTTGTCTGGGATTTATGCCTTGGACGCCACGATCTGTAAAACAGCTTTTTAAGGACCCAAACCGGCTTTCATACTAAAAACCGAGAAATAAACAGAAAAATATTCAGGCATGTGGCGAATTTTGACATCCCCGTTTCTAGGGTGTTGTGCGCCCGTGTGTTTTTTGTCTTGTTCTGGAATTAAGTTTTCTTAATTCCAGAACTAGTTTCAAACTCAAAATGGCACCTAAAAAAGAAATCGAGAACCGTTTTGAACCATTCATTTTTTTATTCTTAAATATCCAATACAAATTTATTGCAATATATTCATTTCCTGATAAGAAACCATTCAGATAAACTTACCTCTTTGCAAAAAGGTTCCACCACCAATCTATTAAATTTCAATATAGCTGACAGAAAGACGAGTCAAAATCCAAAGAATCGACCCCAAACGTGGATTTCGTAAATCGGTTTTTCAATAATTCGATTTTCAAAAATATGATGTGTTTTGCGTCATTTCCACCAACATAACTTATAATTCGTATTTATAACGTATAAACGTGTGACCAATTATCGGCCACTGACAACCATATCCCAATCGCCATGACAACCCACCAGTAACAAGAGGATTGACAATCTATGACGTCACTGGTTATCAGCCAATTCCCAGTGGTGACGTCATGCGTCATCGACCAATGGCACAGTACTTCTGCCTGGTGCAGTGACCCTATAAAATGGGACAAACTTCCTGTCCCAAAGGAGTTATCCATCAACCAGCCCCTTGGCAAGGTGTGGCTATTAGGTCACTTCTTGTCACCGTGTTGAGGTTTAGGGAATCTACCGTCATGTCATTGTCATGTCATTCCCAGTATCGCAAACCATCACATGGCTCAGACAATCGTTTACATTGTCCTTGCTGCCCATTCAGTTACCCTAACCATGTGGACAGCATTCGGCCAAGGTTGGGTGATAGCAACATCACCCAAGCAATGGGAAAAGACATTGAAGAAACTGCCCCTAGACACTGAAAAAAGGCTGCAAAGCAAATAACACAACGTCTTGTCCGCTCGGGTTAAGACACTCGTCCGTCCAATCTCACAAATGTAATCAGCAACTTATAACTTATATCTATCCGTTATAATTCATAAGTTGTAAGTTATTTGAAGTTAAAATACGTAATAACCAAACCTTCAGAGAAGAATGAAAAACAACTGGAATTTTCATCAGGTCATCCATTCGTCCATTGCTGCTAACCTTCTACTGAACATTCGAATGAGAATAAGTGGTCAGCACAGTGAGTTGTTGTTGCTATCCTGATGTCACCATTAAAGTGTCACCATTAAAATGGTCACTCAGTAATTCTTACTCAACTATTTCTATCTTTGTTTGCTCAAATCCAAAGCTGCAATGCCATGAATTATATTAACTAAATCAAAATTTATGTTTTTTTTTTCCAGCTTCAAAATAAAGTTGCTACAAATTCACAAATATATTATTCAACCAGATGTTGCAACACTTTTAGACCACCACATTTCACACCTCACACGACTGTTCTCACAGTCATAACCGTTCCCAATTGTATATTCTTTTACCCGAGAAACAGTCAGCTTTTGCTTGCTCTATGCAATACATCCACACGATAACACAAAAGTCTATAATTGTGTATTTCAAATGAGTGAATAGCACCATTACTATTATTACCGTATTTCTTCAATTTAAAGTCGCCCTCGATTACAAGTCGCGGCAAAATATCAACACTTGGAATACAAGCCGCGGCTAATAATCGAGGGTGATTTGTATTTGTACTTTACAGTTGAACTTGTAGGTTTTCTGCCTAAAAGTACTTTTTCTAATGTTAGAGGACATAATTAGAACGTAACACCTAACATTACGTCGTGACGACACTCAAACAAAGCGCCGTCATGACGTAAATGGGAACGTTTACACGACGAAATGTTATGTGGAATTCGACGTTCTCAATTAAAGTCACCCTCGAATAAAAGTCGCCCTCGATTATAGGTAGCGGCAAAAAATTGCATTTGCAAATATAAGCCGCGACCTTTAATCGAAGAAACACGGTATCTCCAAAAACCATGTATTTATTGCACTTGTGTATGCAGACAAAGATTTTTCAGTTTGATTCTGGCATCAAGGTACCAGGTGCAGGCCGTAGTTTTCCTTGTAAACTGTCATAATTTCATTTGTCTCCATCCATAATGTAATAGTGCAAGAAAGAAAATTGTCATTCCATGTTTTTCCAATGAGAATGTTAAATTTAATTTGGTTGAACCCATTCATCTTATGCAGGGTTTTGTTGTACACAATTTTCGGTTCTATCTTCTATTTAAAGACTAAAGCTCTTTAAAAAGATTATTAGCATTCAAAATATTATAGTAAAACCAATTCCTATACCAGAAGGATTACTGGAATTGGTTCCTTCAACTTTAAAAACGAATGCAAGTAGTCTTGTAATCCTATTAAGCCATCTCTTTGATCTTTGAAACACCAGCTTACCATAATATTGTCATTTAATTTATAACTGTTTGCCACAGTAATACAACTTCTTTCTGTACTACCGTTGTCATAAAAATTTTCGCTTGTTAACTTCAAGCTCAGCTCCAGAATGAGTGTTTTAACTGTATCCACCTAATGGTTGTAAAAACTCACTGAATTTTTGTGACGTAATAAAATAAAAACTAAAAAAAATCATCTCGATTAAAGCAAATATATTTCTTGCAATAATTTGACAAAATAAACTAATAAATTGCAGTTACTTAGTTTAATTAAAGATGTGTTGATATATAGACTTAAGCGACTTAAAAGTCTTAGTCAATTTGTCAATATTTGCTAGTTTTATTTGCTTTCGTTGTAGTTATGTGATTAACATGGGCTTAAAAGTTGTACACCGATTAATTAATCAGTAAGTTGTGTTAGCTGCACTCAAAGATTCTGTTTTTGTGGTTTTTGGTGTTGTTATAAACAGCAAAAGCGGAAGATCAAAGTAAAATCGATTTCGGAAATCCTGATTTCGTTGATTTTTAGAAATCGAGAAAAACGGATTTCAACTTTGAATGACCTTAAAATTCTTTCAGAATCCAACATTTGTGACATGCGCAGATTGAACTGTTAATCAACTTTCTGTTTTGAAATTACCAATAGTTGTTGTTTCGTTGATTGAGATTTGTCAAAATTCGATCAAATTTAGTTGATATTAATTGAAATTCGATCAAATTTGATTAAAATTGACCAAAATTCGATCAAATTTGATTGAAATTGACCAAAATTCGATCAAATTTGATTGAAATTGACCAAAATTTGATCAAATTTGATTGAAATTGACCAAAATTCGATCAAATTTGATTGAAATTGACCAAAATTCCATCAAATTTGATTGAAATTGACCAAAATTCAATCAAATTTGATTGAAATTGACCAAAATTCGATCAAATTTGATTAAAATTGACGTCAAAATCAACACTTCCGGTCTCCAAAAATCAACAAAATCAAACTAATCAGCGAAATAAAAAAAATAAAAAAATTGATTTTACTTTAAACGCACCTAATAATTCCGCTACTTTCAGCATGAAAACCTAAAATAAAACGTACTTCATCAGCTTTAAATTAAAACACACTCAAAACAACCAGAAAACATAACAAAATAAAACAATCTAACTACACAAGCACTTTTTTTAATGCAGCTACTGACTCAATTGCAGAACAATTTTTCCCATAACATTTAAATAAAGTTGTTCAACAACTACTCCTTAATTTCCAAGCAACATTAAAGTTTCTACCAGCTTACTGCAAGAGAAAAGTCATTAAAAAAAATCTTTCATTAGCTCTTCTGCAATTCATTAATTACGGTACACCAAAATGGCTCGCTCTTAGTTATCTTTAATGTTCCAGCATTTTTGCTTCATTCACTTCTAAACTAGCATCTGTTTCAAGCGTGTCCACAACATTGTCTCGCTGCTGCAATGCTGTATCGAACGACTCAAAGTCGTTATTCTAACAGTAACACGCACAACCCTGGTCACTTAAGACAAACTCAGCAATTTCAGACAAAACCTTCCCATGATCCGTGGGTCTATTGGGGGTAAATGTGGTATTTGAGAGAGAGAGAGAAACGAGTCAACGGCACTCTTTCCAACCACAAATTTGACTTCCTATATCCGTGGGATTCCAGGATAATCACGAGCCAAACTGCAGATTGCTATTGTTTATATAAAAGAAAAAAAAATTTTGGGTGCTTGAGACCGCATGGAAAAAGTGAAACTTCTCGATTTGGTAATGGCTTTTAGCGCCAGATGACGCGGCCCTGTGCTACCGATACCAGAATTTTCCGACATCAGCCGACACACCGATATTACGCAGTTTACGCCAAGTACTTTTACGTTATAAAAACCCCCGTTATGCCTATAACTATAGCGGAAAACTCATAAGTCTAACGGAGCTTACGCT
>JAQFXT010002522.1:0-11816 GCA_034683725.1 Strigamia crassipes
GCAGGCTGTAACGTCTGCGAACATCTGGCGGAGGGGAGGAGCTGGCGTGTGCCATCTCCTCACACTCGAGGCATTTTTACACTTTGAGGAATAAATATAATATAATATTTATATTATATTTTCATAATATAAGAGGAGAAATCTAGTGAAACCTCAAAGTAAATTGGAGGTCACCACAAACTCTCAACTAGACCATAAACCAAAAGCTGAGATATTGGGCTTGTGCAAGTGTTAGAGAGATAAATAAATAAAGACAACATTTTAACCAAAACATATACACATTTTACTGGCTGAAGGGGATAAATTCCAACATGGATTATCCCTGGCAATAGATTTAACACTTATATAATGACTAGGCCTACATTTGGCAGAGAAATAGCACTAGAGTAACAATTAGAGCTCGAAGCTCTTTATAAACTAAATAAATAAAACAATATGACTTCTTGAATAATTACGACTTCTTGATCTGGATTCATTTTGCATCATGGATTGTTGCCTGTCGTAATTCCTTTGTCTGGTCCACGTGTGTACTTCAAGCGTGGGGCATCTCCTGGAGTCCCCATGATCCGGGGAGTATTTGGCCCATTTGTCTTCATCGCCACAATACCTTTACCATCTGGTAAGGAAATTTCCTGTAAATATGAATCTAACTTATTCCCAGTGGAATAACAAGATTTAGTTCTAGTAAATCTTTGCGTATTTACTTGTGATTAAGAGGGGTTTTCTAGTTCCAGCCGAAAATAGAGAAGTTAAAACAGATTTGTTTTAACACCAACTTCATGGTATTTGTATTTCTAGATTTATTCAAATCTAGGTTCTGTAATTGTTATTTCAATTCTTCTGATTTGAATTACACACGATTCGAAGTAAATCTATTTAGGGTTACCAAAAATACTTACCATTTAAATTTCTATAAATAAATAATTAGTTAAAGTGGGAGCCGTCGCAGTTGGCGACTTGAGGAGAAAAACCTGTCTCCACCCCGTTCACTAGTCAGGCTTTCTTGACCGCAATAACACCCATTTTTAAGTGGGTAAAAACTGACTTACGACTAAAGATTCAGCACTTGCAATCGACGTATTACTGTATGTGCATTTGTCTTATACCATTGGTTCACACGCCTCACGGGCTACGGCTATGTGGAAACATACCGCCGCATAAAGCGTATATAAAGCGTATTGGGGTTAGCAATCAGTCCATAATATCAACAATTCCGTATCAATTCTATTCCAAATTCAGTAAGCAAGCTGTGATTTCTGGTGAAACCTGGCCTTTTATACTGGTAAAAGGATTAAGAATTATCTCTAATTCTCCAATAGGAGTGATTCCTCCAATCATAGATTTAATCTATGACACCTATCGAATCAGGAAGGGAGAGGGATTATAAGTCATGTGACTTTATATCAGAGCCCGAAATGACCTATGTGGTGGGTACCCAAATGGTTACCCACTAATGAAAAACTCTTAGGCCTACCCACCCACGCCTACCCATGACCAAAAAACTGTGTCGCCAGACCATCCATACCCATACCCATCGTGTTTTAAATATATGCGCAATCAAAATTACGTTTGGCGCGCGTTTGATGAATGCGCAACGAACGTTCACCAAATACATCATTTTTAGTGAACTTCAGCTGTCCGGCACGCAGTAGATGCATGTGTGATGGACGTTTACAAAAAACGTAATTTTTTTATTTAAACTATTTTATCAGCTACCCACCCATGCCCAACCCATGATATTTATTTAGAGACCACTGCCCACCCATTACTCTTGAGTATGGGTAGGTATGGGCATGGGTATGGGTACGTATTTTCGGGCTCTGCTTTACATCCTCCCCTTGATGACGTCATAGGGGAAAATGGCTATTTTTCCTCCTGGTTACTTTAGTTTATATTTTCAACTAAATGTGTAAACTCAGTGGAATTCACCTTGTAGTAAGATTATATCTTTAATGGTTACGAGAAACAACTAGTTCTCGTCCTGCATAATATTATTTATTATTACACTTTTGTATTTTGCGCGTTTTAAACTGATAATGCGCTTTAGTGGCAATAATTGTCACCGTTCACGATTACAGATTGTCACCGTTCACAATTACAGATTGTCATTGTTCACGATTACAGATTGTCATCGTTCACGATTACAGATTGTCATCGTTCACGATTTCAGATTGTCACCGTTCACGATTTCAGATTGTCACCGTTCACGATTTCAGATTGCCACATGTTGGAAGAGATAGAGGAGAACTTGGGAGAGAGAAAACGAAGAAAAGCGAAAAAAGAGAGAAGGTAGAAGAAGACTTTGTTCGTGGTCAATCATCTTATATTGTATAGGTTGGAGTTTTTGTGTCTATTGTCCATGGTCGTCGTTAGAACCATGTCAAGCCTATTTTGCGCGTCCCTACTTTGTGCTATTTGTTATCACTATAACCATTGAATCTTAACAATGGCCACATTGTCCTTGTTGAATAGCGCTAGTGCACTGCGCTAATAATTGGAATAAATAACTCATGTTAATGAAAACTAGGCTTACTGTCTTTAAGTCCTAAATATTCCTTTGTAATGGAGTGGTGTTCCTATAAATGTAGGCTGGCAAAGTGGACTAGTTGCACTAATTAGTATTCAGAGCATTCTTGAAATGTGCTCTGAAATACTAGCTGGAAAACAGGCCTTTTCTCACTGGCTTTTGGAAAACATGCTTTGTCTTTTGAGCCAAAAAGAACACACATGCTGCTTCACTGGAATCCAAGACTAGACTGAATATTTTATTACAAAGTTATAACTAATTTGAATATTACATCATAAGTTAAAAATAGAAATTACATAACATAGAACACAAAACACTAGCGCCATCTATTGACATGAAATAGAACTGTTACTCATGTTTAGATGTGCTTGTTTGTAAACAAAGAGTGAATAAATGTAAACAAACACTTGGAATGCAATGTATAATTTCACAAATACATTTACGCGCTTTATAATGAATTAAACAACGGATAGAATTTATAAAGCAATGTATAAACATATTTACAAATATATAAGCACTTGACTTAGCGCTTTAATCATGACTTTGCACAAGGTTATACTCATTTATGTCAACACTATTTCAGTTCCTATTCTGCACCGTCTCAATTCCACGCGGTATTTACTTTAATAAAATTTTAAAAAAGAATTAGGTCCCATTTCCTCGCCGGTTTTTATCGTCCCAATTCCACGCCGGCCGATATTGCAGTCTCAATTCCACGCCGTGTGAATGTCGTATCAACGTTACTGCGTAAACAAAAACAAAAACAGTTGACAATGGATTTTCACCATAATTTTAGTGGTTTTAAGCTGCGAGCGTCGTCAGACTCGTCACGCCGAAAACAGTTGACAACAATTTAAACGTTAGCGTAATTTTTTTCTTCACATTTGTGATTCCTTTTCTGAAATATTGACAGACAGTGAAAGTTATTAAATAATGTGATTAGATTATTTACAATTCTGCAAATATAGTTCTTCCAATTTTTGTCACTCTTATTTAACTCCGAGGTTCCTTTAAATCAAGAAATTAAATCAGTTTATATTCAAGAAGCTCTATAATCATTTTTTTTTACTTTATATTTTGAATCTAGAAACAGATTTTTGTGTTCCCTCTTTTGCATATACTTTGGGCCTGAGTTCCATTAGGGACTCAGGCCCAACTCACGAACCAATTTTGTACTTTATGCAATGATCCTCTATCCACGGACACAAAAGTTCCATTATTATCTATCTAATACTGTAAATAAAACTGATAAACGGCAGACATTTTTTTTTTGCATTTCACATATTTTGACATTTATTTAAACTTTATTTAGTTTTTAAGTTACAACATTGAAAATAGTGCATTTTTATACAATTTAAATGTAATTTTATTAGAGAGAGTTCTCTAAAGGTAACATACTAGCAGTTCACAGCTGCTTATTCTACCAGTTGATGACATATAGTTTATGCTCATGTGCTCGAAGTAGATGGTCAAAGGATATATACTAAAAAATGCGAAGAAGTAAATATTAATAATTTACTGTTTAAAATTTACATTGAATACTACTTCATTCGCGTAACTACGGTTATATTTTGAAATTCATCAATTATTGACATATTAAAGATACGCATATTAAAATTTATTAACCCAGAACGTTTTCGACCAATTACGGTCTTCCTCAGTGGGTTGATGAGGATTTTAATAAATAGTTACAAATATATACTAAATGGTTTACGAACGTGCGCTAAACGTCTCGGACAAAGCGCGTATACTAGACGTATACTAGACAATTTTAAAAATAAAGTGGCAGAAGTTAAAGCAGCTGAAATAAGCGGTACCGTTTTGTTGGATTCGCTCACACAATCAATTGACACTGCAAAAAAGCCAGAGGAACCTTCAGAGAAGCCAGTAGAATTTGTAGAAGCCAGAAGAAGCAAGCGCACTCAAAATGCGCAACAGGCCAAAAACTAGCAGACGACAAATTCGAAACCTTCAAAAAACGTAGGCCTAACATCACGGAAAATGGCGCCTATACGTCTAGTATACGTGCTCAGCCTCATGTTCATAACAGACTCAAATGGTTGATTTTCGGTAATTTTAAAGTTAATTTCTTCTTGTGATTTCATTAAGTAAATCTAGAAAAGTACAGGTTACTTGTTTGTGCAAAAATCAATCAATTCTTTGTTTATGTTAATTACTGAATATTGGACATGTTTCTTTTCATTTCCTATGTAAACTACATTAGTCATTGCAGTCGATGGATGATACTCCATGATATCTAAAAGTAGAATCAAAAATTAAAATATTAACTGCTTTCAAAAAGTTATCGTACACAAGAGACTTGTGAATTGAAAAAATTAATTTGTATTGAAACTGAAGGAAGGAAAAATTATTGTGCATATCTCTTTTTTTGATGATATTGAAAGAAATTACCAGATTTTACTTTGATGCATTTTCCGAAAACAGCATGCATATAAGACAATTTTCCAAATGTAAGTTTAAAAATTGCTACAAGGGTTGAAGAGAAATATTTTGCTACAATCTGAAATTAAAAATCTGGTTGTTTCATATTTTTAGGGTGTAAAATGTTGTCATTACAAATTCGACTAGTGAATTATAATTAGAAAAATAAAACCTACAATTAAATTGACATAAACTAAACAGACAATGCAATCTCATTGCACTCATTTTTTTATGTGCAGGTATTTCTTTATTGTGTTTTTTTTACCTTTGCTGATTCGAAAGTTTCCATGTCACCTGTTGCTTGCCATAATTTATGAGTATCACTTGCATATTTAGATGGAAAGTCAAGAAGATCTAAAATGTCAACATTTTCGGGAAAATTAACTGTAAAATTTTTATACTTCATCATTTTTTCTTTTTCATCTAGTATTGATTCAGGATAACTGCACACGGCAAAATCTGGAATTTGGATAAATCTGTCTTGAGAAAGTTCGATGGTCATGAATACAGGATATTGAATGTAACTCATGATTCGATGATACATAAAAAAGCAACATGATGGGGAAAAACACAAGATGACAAATTTTCTAATTTTTTCAGCAGATTTTGATTGTGGGGAGACACTTTGATAACTGCCATCAGTTGTTGCCTTCCATATTTGTTTACTCTTCTGTATGACATATTTTTCATACCAATTTTTTTTTTTTCTGTAGTAATTTACTATTTGATAACCATTTTGCATGTTTAGAACAATTGATTCCATAATTGCGATGCAAGATATTCCTACATAGAAACTCATATAACCTCCAATGTCGCACATTAATGAAATAAAGTCGTAACAAAAAAATTCTGTTAATTCAAGTATCCTACTGGATAAGTAATAAAAACTGCAAGTCCCTGCATAGTGATTAGTGTAATAATAGTGAGACATGAATGTAACTTTTTTGCATTCTCTTGCACATTTGCAGGTGTAGTGGGGATTAACTTCCCATCCTATGTCGCTAATTTGTTTGGTGTAATTGCAGGATAATCTGTTTGCAACACATTTATTTTTCAGCAGTTTAGGCAGAAATGGTAATCTGTAATTAAATGATGCTCATATAAGTAAGGTTAAGAATTGTTTATAGGATTAGAAATGGAAATAAACAGACAAGACAAATAAAGGGGCGTTATACTAGGCACGATATGACTAGGCGCGATTGTAAAAAAAGTCGCGCTTAGTCATAATACAAAGATGACTAACTGCAACCGTCGCGTTTAGTCATTTTTCAACCGCAACCGTCGCGTTTAGTCATTTTTCAACTACACCAAAGTCTCTTTTCAAGAAATCAAATAATAAATTGCGCCTAGTCACAATGTAAAGATGACTAACCGCGACTGTCGCGTTTAGTCATCTTTCAACTACACCAAATCTTTCTAATTGCAACAATGTCCTAGTTTTGAATGTTTTTGCGACAATTTCGTAAATTTTTGAAACGTTTTTGAAATGTTTTTTCAAAGTTTCAAACGATTTCAAAACAATTTAGAATAATTTTGAACAATTTTAAAATGTTCGGCCGAACGTCCAAACAAGTGGCTGAATGCCACTATTTCGTGGCCGAACGGCCAAAAAAGTGGCCAAACGGCCAAACAAGTGGCCAAATAAAGACGTTCAAAATCGCCTCGAAATCGTCTCGAAATCGTTTTGAAATTGTTTGAAATGTTGTGAAACGTTTCGAAAACGTTTCAAAAATTCGCAAAATAGTCGTGAAAACCTCCAAAAAAATCACCTGTCCAAATTTTTATTGTCGCATTTATTCATATGTGGCATTTTTGTTGGGTTTTGCAACCTTTCTTTCTCCGAAATCTATTTTTCACTATTAATTTATTGTAAATTGTATTATATCTACCAATTATCTGTATTTATTTACATCAGATGTCTTTTTCATCTATTTTCTTATTGTCAGTGTAAAATACATGTACTGTTTGGATGGTCCCTCTAAGGTTTCATCATGATTCTGTATCATTTATTTCAATGGTTTCTCTAAGTTACCGTATTTCTTTTATATTGTTCCTTATTCTGCCATTAGGCTATGCTTGTATATTCTTTTATAACAACCCTGATGATCGAGTCTTTGATTTGGGTGTTAGCGTTTTTTTGCCATCTTGGTGAGACGCAAATAAAGGACGCATGTTGTGTTTTACACTTTTGCCAATTTTATTTTGCCATTCAAAACCTTTCAACATGGTAGCAGAGACCGGTGGATCGAAACCATCCTCTGCTACCATGTTGAGAGGTTTTGAATGGCAAAATAAAATTGGCAAAAGTGTAAAACACAACATGCGTCCTTTATTTGCGTCTCATCAGGGTTGTAATAAAATCTGTTGGGTTTTGCAACCTTTCTTTCTCCGAAATCTACTTTTCACTATTAATTTATTGTATATTGTATTATATCTACCGATTATCTGTAGTTATTTACATCAGATGTCTTTTTCATCTATTTTCTTATTGTCAGTGTAAAATACATGTACTGTTTGGATGGTCCCTCTAAGGTTCCATCATGATTCTGTATCATTTATTTCAATGGTTTCTCTAAGTTAACGTATTTCTTTTATATTGTTCCTTATTCTGCCACTAGGCTATGCTTGTACATTCTTTTATAACAACCCTGATGATCGAGTCTTTGATTCGGGGGTTAGCGTTTTTTTGCCAGCTTGGTGAGACGCAAATAAAGGACGCATGTTGTGTTTTACACTTTTGCCAATTTTATTTTGCCATTCAAAACCTCTCAACAATCTTTACTACTATGAATAGGCGCGATTGTTATAATTTCGCGTCTATTCACAACAACACATTGTTGTTTTTTAAATGTCGCGTTTTTTCATATCTTGCATCCTCACATAGTATGACTAGACGCGATTGTCAAAAAAATCGCGCCTAGTCATACCAACACATTGTTACATTTAAAAAGTTGCGTTTAGTCACATATGGCACTTGTGCACAGTATGACTAGACGCGAATACACAATCGCGTTTATTCATGTCGCGTCTAGTATGCGACACCACAAATAACATACTGGCAGGTAAAGTTTCGTCGCTTAATTGCTTGCAAGTAACATTCTTTGTGACATTTTTCCATTGTAGAGATGTCCACACAAGGAAACAGTTTTCTATTCACAAATGTGTACTGAAAAATGAAAGTGAAATGATATTTTTTGTTAGATTTATTTTTCAGGATGTTGTTTAAAAACAAAGTATATATTTTAACATTTGTTATTTATATCGTTTTACTTTTTTAGCAGTAAAAGCAAATATATTTTCTTCATAAATTCGTGCATAGTGCATGTCAGCTGATGGTACTATAATCACAGTTGGATTGTACGATTTTGCATTAATTCTGATCTGTAATGATAATAAGTACATACTGTACACAGATTAGGTAATTTGAAAAAGATTTCCTGTATGTTTTTATTTTCTAAGAAAGATAGTATGAGTATTCATTCTGTATGTTTTATTGTCATTATTTACTAGTAAAGGATTTGTAAAGGATTTTTCTCAAGCTGGGGCCTCCAGGTAGCAAAAAAATGTCACACATACTTACTCCGGAGAAGAAAGGACCTGTATAATTTTTACTTCTGTTTTTTATTTGTAATTGCGATTCAGGACCAAGGAGTAATTTTTCATCTGAAAGCATTAATTAGTTTTATATTAAATATTAATGTGAAAGCTACTTGCATTTACTGTTTTAAATAATTACTGTTTATCAATTTAGTTACTATGCCATAAGCTGTGTATATCTCTTGAGTTTCAAACTTATTAGAATAGTGTTTTCTTCCCTGCAAAAAAATTCAGGTTTAGTGATTTTTGTAATTATTTTCAAATTTTAATCGGGTTTGCTTGCTTACTCGTTTGAAAGTTATGGATTCTATCACTTTTGTAAAATTATATTTATTCATTACTGCTATGAGTTGAGTACGGTTGTCTATGTAAAAGTGCAAGTTATATTTGCACGCTAAAAAAAATATATTCAAAAAAAGTGTTAACACCACACAGCAGACGTGAAACTTTTTTATGTAATTTTGCATACCTTCCAAGTAAGTGTTCTTTTTCTTATACATTAAACCATCATTCGTTGTGGTTGATAGAATATGAATTGCAGGGTAATCATCAATTGCGTGCTCTCTGATACTGGCATCAACTTTTATAGGCTTGTTTGTGTAGTGAATGATAACATTGCAACATTGGTAAATGCATAAAGACAATGCTATAATGGTCATTAAAACTCGGCCCTTGAGCTTAAACAATGATGATGGTGCTAACAATATTTTAAATGTTTTTTCTGTTTTATGAGCATGGATGAAATCTTTGGTGATTTGTCCAATTTTCTTTTGTTTCAATCTTCCTAGTTGGTTCATGACTGAAATTCGTTAGCAATGTCTAAACTTAGCTGATTTTGGATATTATTAACTGTGTTTACACACAGCATTGCACTGTTTTTAACCATTGTGACGGTTTAAAACCGTAATTGTACGTTGATTTAACACCAGAAGGCGCAATTGCGACTTCTAACATTTAAACATCAATAAAAAAAAAAAGAAGCGATTGCTTATTTCGGTTTTACCGATTTGCTCGAAAAGAATAATTAAAAATAAACTCAATATTACCATAAGTTTATTATTTACACGTAAAGCGCAATCGTCTGCATTAATCGATGCAGAGTTACGCCACTAGACAGAGGTTTTTGCTAATCTTGTCTAAGATTAGCGCACCTGCAAAGGATTAAGTTATGTGTCTGCGTATCCTAATCCGATAGACCCCTGGACGGCAAAAGTGTCCATTTCCTGTGTCCTGGGTATCCACTCTTCCTATCACCTGATTGGAGGGATTCTCAAAGCTATGTTCTGATTGGAATGTGGGATAATTCCTAATACTGATACCAGTATATAAGGAGGTTTCCAACTAGAAACGTCCCCTTGATTGCTTGTTTTGAACTCTGAACTATATGTAAATATATGTTGTACCTATTTAACAAATAGGTACAGTTTTCCTCCGACGATGTAAACGGCTGGCCATTGCTATGGTCAGAACCTGTTACGTACGTTGCCGGTTCTATCGATTGAAGCCGCTATACATACTGAACGTTCCTTAGCGTGTGCTCCATGGCGCGGTATGAATGGTGAAGCTTCCACATATATTGTGAATACCGTGCAGATGCACGACGAAGAATGATATTGTGTGGCGATAGTAAGTCCTTGTCATGCTGCAATGCAAATTCCATCTGAGGCAGATGAAGAAGAAAGTTAAGCGTGACCAAATCTCAAGTCTTACCGCATTTAGCGGTAAGATTCCCAACACCGACATGTATTGGGCAAATACCATCTGAATCAGATGACAAAGAGCCCCGCACGTGTCTGACTCTTTTCCCCCTATTTCACACAATTTACCAAGACGTTATTCCAAAGCAACGTTGAATAAACGTCTGTAGATAATGTGCCCGGACCCTGACGTCATTGGGACAGTGCAGCCAAAGACGTAACTCGGATGCCTGATTGCAGAACACACAAGATGAACCAAACCCCGATTCAAACTAAGTATCGATCTAGTCATTGTATAACTTTATTACACTTTAATTGGCCAATTGTCGGCATAGAACTTGTATAAATTGTCCTGTTTACTAGAACCGGTAAACCATATCCGCGGTTATATTCGGTTACAACAAATGTAGTGTTTTGATAACTAAATGTTTTATTTTTCGCACAACTCTTACGCAAGTTTTACACCGATTTCATGATTACCAAATTTACCTGTCATGCGTCATTCGACACATGCACAGGACTAATAGTTCTAACCCCAGAACATCATCGTCACACCATGTAATTGCATTGGTGGCTTTTGTGTTTGTTAACACTTTTGTGTTTATTAACTTATGTAGATTAAAGATATATGCAGATTGAGACACAAATATACATAGTTTTATTCAGTGTCAGTTGCTGCTGGCGACCGACCCAATAACACATTGTTACAATGGTCATCAGACCATGACAATATTTCTTTTTTTTGGTTAAAGCACACATACAGTATAATTCAAAAGCATTTTAACCATTGGTTTATTTGGCTTCATTTTACTTTGTCATGAATTTGGCTAAAACTAATAATAAAGTCTGGTTAAGGGAAGCAAAATGTATGGTTTATAAAAAAATGAAGCCAAAATATTCACATATATAGGTTTTATTTGAAAAAATCAATTTTTTGGAATTCAAAAATATTTTGACACTCACAAAATGTTTGAAAATAAGTTGTTTTCATTAAAAAAAAAAAAAAAAATTGTATTTGGTTGCAAAGCCGTTTGCTTTGATAACAGCAGCACGGCGGTCAGACATTGAGTCTACAAGCTCAGTGATCTTTTCCAGTGGAATGTTTCTCATTCCTTTTTCAAATTTTCAAAAAGAACATCCAAATTTGAGTGGATTTTGATGAATATAAAAAGATTTAACCTGAGTGTAAAATAAGGTAGACGTGTTACGTGTTAGCGTAAAACCAAAAGTGGTTTTGTTAAACTTTTATTACGGTATTAACGAGTTGTGCCAGGTGGTGCCATTACATAAATGACATAATAGAATCTCACAATACTTCCACTTTTTGATGGCACAATGTAAAACACATAATAAAAGATTTTAAAAATGATATACCTTTGCCAGTGCTTTGGTAAGGATGTCTGTAATCATTTCCTTCGCACCGATGAACTTCACGATGATGTGGCCATTCTTGATAACTTCTCAAACTAAGTGGTGCCTTGTGACGATGTCGACCTGGGGCGGATATTCCGAAGGGAATATTACTTCAGGGGGTTTTGTTCACAAGACCAAAA
>JAQFXT010002523.1:0-11813 GCA_034683725.1 Strigamia crassipes
AGTGTTTTAAATAAAAACTGATTTTATTAAAAGGCTAAATCAAAACAGGCTACAATTAAATGTGCTAAAAAAAAAAAGGCTAAATCGCAAAAGGCTGGCTAAGAAAAAGGCTGGCATGACAGTGCACCTGTAAAAATCTGCTAAAACACATGCTTTTTCTAACAAACAAACTAAGCACCACAACTTTGTGATTAAACATTTTTTTATATTTCAAACAGCACAAAAAATACAAAACGATTGATCATGTTTTCAGTTGTAATATACCGAGCGCGCCGAGTAATGGTTGCCCATTGGTTGCCGGATGGTAAGATGGAGAAAAGGTGTGGCGAATGCCGTTTTTGACCAGGAATTGGCAGAATTCTTCCGAGGCAAATTGTGGCCCATTGTCGGAGTGGAAGTGAAGCGATAGCCCGTGTTGTTTAACCACGACTTCATAACGGCGATATTTCCAGTAGACGTTGTCAACGTCATGGCCTGGATTTTGCACCATTTTGCTTTTCCATCGACTGCAAGAAGGAACATACGATGAAGGAACATATGATTGTGGAATGGACTCACAAAGTCGAGGTGAACTCACCCCCAAATCTCGTTAGGAATCGGCCACTGAATGTTGTCACTTTTAGATGGATCTGCAAGAGCTGTCTAGCACGTGTTGCACGATTTGATTGTGGCCTCGATTGGTGCACCGATTTCTGGCCACCAGACAGTTGCTCTAGCTTAAGATTTTGTGCACACCACACTGTAATGTCCGGCATGAAGCTCTGTAACAACGGATGAACGCAATGTGGTTGGAATGACCAACCTATTTTGTAGAAAAAGAAATTCTTTGAATGTTGCAACGATATTGCGGTGGCGGAAATAGTCCGCCATTTTCAGTGTCCTTGTCAACCAACCATGACTCACACACTTTAGAATGTCCTGGAACATGGTGTCTGCTAAGTACGCTTTCTTCAGAGTGGTTGTTGAGATCGGGAAAGCGACAATAGAAGCTAAACAGATTGTGTTAATTCCTAGTTCAACATCCTTCCTCGCATCAACGATTAGTTGGAGGTTTCTGGAAAACCCATCTGCGATTGCATTGTCTGCTGCTGGTACATGTTCAATGGCATAGTCGTACGCCAACAGGAAAATAGCTCAGCAATGCAACCTGGCTGCAACAATTTGATTGCAGCTCTTCTTGTCTCCGAATAATGAGACAAGCAGCTTATGGTCTGTGTGCAATGTAAACTTTCGATCGAAGAAGTGGTAGTAAAATTTCCTGATTCCATAGATTACGGCAAATTTTTTGCATTCGATTTCTGCATAGTTCTTCTGGCCAGAAAACAGCAGTGAACTGGCAAATGCAATTGGATGATGGAGGCTGTCGTGGCTGAGATGTGACAGGAACGTGCTTTTATCCACAGGAGAAGCGTTTATCGTCAGAAAAAATAGTTTTTCTGGGTCGCAGTGCGTCAGAGCGAATTTTTTCGAGATCGACTTCTTAACCCTTTTTCCATGCCATTTCTTGGGATTTCTCTTAATTCCAATCACGTCATCTCTGATGAGACAATAAAGTAGTTCAAGCATTATGGCGAGGTTAGGAATGAAGCAACCACAATAGTTTTCTAGACCAAGGAATGATTTCAATGATAGGATGTCAGTTGGTCTAGTGGCATCTTGTAGAGGTGCCAATTTAGAACCAATGAAAGAAATTCCAGACTTAGCAGTGTTGAATCTTAAGAACTGCACCGAAGGCTGTAGAAATTTGCACTTTGATTTGTTTAGAGTTAAGCCAGTCTCTGAAAACACAGTTAAAAGATTGTTTAGATTTTGCAAATGAATTTGATTTGTTGCCCCTGTAATGGCCGAGTCATCAATGTAAGGTTGTGTATTCTCGATTTTAGCCATCCCAATATCAATAGTGTGCTGGAATTTAGCTGGAGCAGAGGATATGCCATAGAATAGACGATTTTTGCAGAAAAGTCCAATATGCTTATTGATTGTGCATAGTTCTATAGACTCATCGTCTAATTCAACTTGATTGTATGACGCATTCATTTCGAGGGTGGAGTACGTTTCCAACAGATAGCTTTGCTGTAACATCTGCGAAGAGTGGAAGCGGGTATGAGTTGGGCAGAATGGCCTTGTTTATGGTGCGATTGTAACAACCAGCCACCTTAATTGTTCCATCAGCCTTTTTTATTTGCATGACGGTAGTAGCCCATCTCAAAGATATTACAGGCGGCGTAACTCGGCTTCGACTAGTGTCTAGAAAAATTAGTGTGTGCCCGGTCCACTTCAATGTGTACAGTTGATGTGCTGTAGCACCTATTTTTTTGCGAAATACGTTTTTTTGTTTTAGCAACAGTGAATCGAACAACTGTGCGTCGATAACTCAATGGTGTTGACTACACTGTGAACCGTACTTACTTGAGGAAGTGACGAACCCTTTGTGACTATCAATTTTCTTGCACTGGCAAGTAAACCAAAAGCTTAAAACCAATCGTGGCCAAGCAAGGAAGTTGTCCTTTTTTTTGCTACACACAATGACAGTAAATAAACAGTTACCATGGGTCATCGGAACTTTGCCCACCCCTTCCATAGGTAAAGAGTGGCTACCACAGGATGCCGTCTTTACCAAAAGTTGCTGCAGCGGGAATAATGAGAAGTGCACCAAATATTGTTTGGGTTGATAGTTGCTGCGCCGACACCAGTATCGATTTCCATCGATAGATTGGTGCCAGCACACACGAATTGGTGCCAGCACACGCGGATTGGTGCCAGCACACGTGGCTGATGTGCTTTATTTTTATTGCATGAATGGTTTTTGCCGCTTTGATTGGCATTGAACGGATGGCGTACAATGCCATTGTCAACCGTGCATCATCGTTATTCACTGTGATCGTCTGCTTTGTAAGATTAAAACGTGCTGGCTTGATGTGGCCAAGTCTCCCACAACCATGACAAGTAGCCTGGCAAAGTTTGCAATCTGACTTTCTGTGGCCTGTTGTCCCACAAGATAGACACTTCTTCAGATTTCGTTTGGCCTGTGATTGCAGTGACATTCGTAAAATGGTGCTGAATGGCAACATAACTTGAATTTCGCGCGGGCGGCCTGATCGCACGCTCTATTGGCAATAAATAAACCTTTGTCAATTTGAGATCGTCACATGCTAAAGCATTTGAAAAACTGTTTATTGTTAAGGGTACAATCAATGCACCACCTATAAAAGAACAGTTTGGTGGCAATGATGCCATATTCCAACAGGACCTTGCACCGTGCAATACAGCAAAATAAACCAAGCTCTGGTTGGAAGAGCAGCATTTGGGTGTGCTAGATTGGTTTCCAAATTCACCAGACATGAACCAATAAAAAATTTGTGGCAATTCCTTTGTCACAATTTGAGACCTGTTCACTTTCAGTCTACCTGTGCTCAGGGTTCAAATAAAGTACTTGTGTTAGACCATTACTTTCTGACGGTATAACCGTAATTTTTGAAGTTACAATGTTCAGCATCTACCGTAAATAAGTAAATCAAAGCTAATTGTTTCAGAATTTTGTAGGTGGATGCATAATTTTTTCACGTACTGTAACAAAACTTACTAGAAGCTGAAAGAAACAATTTTGTTTTTGTAAATAGAGACTTTGCATAGTTGATTAAGTAATATAGTCATGGGAATTGATGAGGAGCAAAACACAAAAGTGCTTTTCTAAGCAATTTTGTTGGAATTTGGTTGTAGCTTAAATAGGTTTTGTTACAGATTAAAAGGTTTCTTTTTCAATGACAGACATTGGTGTTTTCCACTTGAAAATCCATTGGTGTGTACTGGCGCGTTGGATTATGGATTTTGTAATCTTGGTGTTAGAGAGAACAAGAGCAATTTGCGTCCTTCTACCAACAATTCTCTCGTAAACCAACTCTACTTGACAGTAATGAGCAAGTCACCGCCATTTCCATTGTGCCCGCAATAACATTTGCTGTCTAATAAGATTGACCAAAATTAAATTTGTTCTTGTAAAATCTTAAAATCTACACAATAAAGTACTAAAAAATTTAATGAATTCTTTTTTTTGCAAGTAAAGTTTTTTTTCAACAAAAATTGACATTTCTTACTAAATTTACAGATGCATTCTAATAAAAATTGCTTTCTTGGGTTTAAATTAAAGTATGGAAATATATTTAGAAAATGGGTTTGTGCAACATGCCAATAATGTATAACTATTGAAAATTAAAATTAAAAAATTATTTATTAGAGGTTAGGTGATTGCACTTTTGTCACTGCTAAAATCTTATAACTTATAACTTATGGATATAAGTAACAACTTGTTTTTATGTTTGTAAGTTCAGAATTCAACCTATAAAATAAAAGTATAAGTTGCCTTATACGTTGTGCTATACGTAATTACGTATAGCACATGCGCATGCACATGCACCAGCGCACAACAGCTCAGGGTTAAACCTTTCAGTCTAAGTAGTGAGGAAGGTGACTTTTCTGTAAGTAATTGCACTGAAATTATCCATAAACTAGTTTAGACAGTGGTGGAAGCTTCACTGTCCAACTTCAGTACACGATACGCGCGTTTGAGCACGATGCACAAACTTGAGCGCGATGTACGAACACGAGCATGAACCAAAACTATGTACAAACGCGAGTACGTGATGTCAGCACTCACACAGTGTCCAAACAGCTTGATGTAGTATCTTGTTGTCCTTAAATAATTGCAACAGTGTTAGAAAACATAAAACAACTGTTTATTTCCAGTTCTAAATCCTAGACATGGGAGCAGCCATCTTGGCTCCTTCCTCATACATGAATAGCCAAATAACTCAAAGATAGTATCGCCACCTAGTGGCATAAAAGCGCATGATGTGCTAAACGATGCATCATGCGCTCAGCTAACAGAACAGAATATATAAATATTGCATAGCGCATAGTGCTAAAGGCACAAAAGCACTATGCTCACATAAATACACAGAATGGAAGGCTGGTCTGCCCAGCATATAATTGATAGAACGTAAACAAATAAAGTTAACAAAAAAATGTGAGCGCTTTTACAGTGCTAATAACAGAAAACAATGTAAGAAAAGCAATCACAGCATCACTAAGATAGTAAAAATGTGCTATAATCAACATATTGTTTCAAGCTGTATATTCGACAATGGGCCTAATCAATGCAAAATTGCCGTATCGGACGATTTTACATTGGTTTGGCCCAGCAGCACCGCATAATCATCGAGTAGACGGTGAAGTCCGTCAGAAATCACCATGCATTCGATAATTTAGCATTGCCGATGAGCCAAATCAATGCAAAATTGCCGTATTGACGACGATACCGATTGGTTGGGATAAAAGCACAAGTTTAAGCAAAAGTGCATGTTCACCCTTCCAACCTTAGATGGATCTTTTTTAAAACCATTTGATTAAAATCATTATTTTTATGTGAAATAATTTATATTTTAATTTGAGCTTTGCTGACTATTCCTTTGAAGCAATACTAGACATTATGCCATAAGTGACAATCCTTTGAATTTTTAATCTTTTCTGTAATTTTAAATCAAAGTTTGTTTTGGTCAAAAAAGTTTCATTTTTGGAATCTAAAAATACCCAACATTCTTCCCACCCCCATTTGTGGGCAAATTTTCATCCCAGCCTGGGATCAATTATCTATTATTACTCAAGAAATGTTTTTTTTTTGTTTTTTTTTAATAATTGCTTTTTAAACTTTTTTAAATTTTGTTATTACATTATTTGAAATATTTTAAAATTTAAAGAATTTAAAATGTTATTTATTAAAATAGACCATTTACATGCGTCTATGTGCGGTGGTGGCCATCTTCATTGGGGTCAAAATGACCTGGATTTGCCCAGATTTCTTGGAATCCAGCAAGACCCGGATGTTGCCCATGCGCACAATCTGGGTTGGAAGGGTTAAAAAAAGTAAACACTGAATGTGAATGTAAATAAAAATGTAAGTTGATTTGTTAAAATTGGAAAATAAATTAATTCAGCTTCTTAAAAAATTTATTTTATTCTGTCTTTTCATTAAAAAAGCTTTTGCCAAATTGATGAACTTATCACAAACCCGCCATTTCTCATAATGAAATTTGCCGTAATAGCGCCAAAATGGCGCCTAGATTTTAATTTCTTTATTATTACGTATTTTATAATTCTTAATTCATCTAACAATGGAAAATTTCAACAATTTGACTTCTGATTAAGTGATTTACGATATTGGAATCTCTTATTATTATTAGTGTCAAATTATACTATTTTCCCTTAAATGAATTTATTTGAAAGAAAACTCCTGGTTTGACATTTATGCTTGAAACAAAATTAGCATATTAGCGCATTTGCACGATCTACCCCCATAATTTAATAGTTACACCCAAAAACCTTACATGAAAGCTGATATTACATTTAAGAAGAAAGTTACGATTTAGCTGTTGTTTGGAGCGGTAGTTTTCTCTACAGTTGTGAATAATAGTTAGATATGTTGTGACTTGACTGTGTGACAATGTCGATCTGAGTATGCGTCATGTGACGTGTATTGACTATTTATCGGTAACGATACTTGTCAGTATAAATCTTTAGAGTAAATGTGTTTGCGTAAAACAAGGTTAAACGAGAAGTTCTATCAAGTGACATTTATTGTAGCCCTATATGTTCGCGATAGCGATAGTCGGGCTACATTGGTTTAAACTATGTTTCTTCACTATGCGTATCTCTCCGTCGTGCGTCTACACGGAATTAGAGATAGGCATAGCAACTATACCACACATACTGCGCCATGGAGCATCTCCTCGGAAACGAGCAGTACTCATAGCGGCATTGCGGCATTGACGTGTCAACAAGAACCTCAAGAAAAGGCCTGCATCTCCATCACCGAAGAGAAAATGTACGTATTTGTTAGATAGGTACAACATATATTTACATATAGTTCTGAGTTCTGCGTAAGCGTTCAAGGCAAGGATTTCCGGTTGGAAACTTGCCTATATACCAGTGACGGTATAGAGATTAACTCATGTCCCAATCTGAACATGGTCTTGTGAATCCTTCCAATCCTGTGACGGCAGGAACTGGATATCTGGGTCACTTTTGCCCATTAGGGGGTGAACAAAAGTGGATACACAGAACATATTCATGTCTGAGTAATCCTCTTAACGAGAGGGGTGCCTAATCTTGAACAGGTGCAACACCGACTTTAAGTCATCACACTTATAACTTTAACAAGCTTTTACCAGTCAAACTATCGATTAATAGTTGTTTTACTGCTTTCAATAAATATTACTTACAAACATACATTCTTCCTTTAATGTGCGCTTGTTGCAGCGTCTTTTGAGCGCAAGCGCGTCGTCTAGTGTCGGTATTTATCATCGCTATGATTTGAATCGTCACAACTGTAAGGAATTTAGCAAACCACAGAATCGAAACTAATTTCAGTTCAGGCACAATTGTAGCTCAGAGTATGAAGCTGTTTTGGATTGTCGCAACTTAGCAAGCTACGTGAACAAAGTTTTCGTCAATTTGACGCAGCCGCAGCTTGGTTGTTAAAAGGAGTTGATACTTTAATTTTGACAATTATATATCCTAATTGTTAATTTGTGTGAAGTGTGTTTTACGTCTATGCATCTCAGAAACATATCGTGGTTGAAAAGCAATTAAATCAGCATTGCCAACTCGTTTTCAACTCTCGTGCTGTCACCAAACCACCTGACATAGCAGTACAACAACATTCATCGTTATTTGGATTACAATATTGAAATACATGTTACACTACGGGACTACTAGCTTATTAAGTATCAATCCCATTTTAACTTTTACGATGATATTTTCTCCTGTCTGGTGTTGAGCATTAATAGTTGTGTTTGTTAGACATTCATTTACATATTTACACTGAATGGTATTTATCATATTAGTTCAGCGCCGCCATATTTTTTCTACCATTATTTAACTTTTATTTCTTTACATATAAGTACTTGTGGGATTTTATATTAGAAATTGCTTTGCATTTGTGAGTAAAGCAATTTATTTACTACTGTCATTTAAGCCAATCAAGTGTAAAACTCAGCATGCGCGGACCGGAAGTCGTCCCACAAAATAAAATTAGATTGAACATGTTGACTTAGTGCATCTACTAACTGATTACCACTATTTGACGGATAGTTACATCCAAGGCACCCAACGAACCTTTGTTTCGTTTTTGTTAATCCATAAAATTTAATATTTCTAAAAATTATTGTTTTATACAGAAACCCTGTTGTGATAATCTTATAAATTTAAATATAAATTTATAAGTTATAAGTTATATCTCATCGGTGATTGCAGGAATACAGGGTCTGAGGAGTCTGGGCCATTTCGTTTTTCCACTAATATTTGTAGTGAGAAATTAAAAGAAAGCCATAAATCCCGAATTTATATTGTATTCCTGCAATCACCGATGAGATATGAAACTTTTCAAGTTGGTTCTGGCACACTAAAATGTTAGATGAAGTCTAAGGCCATTAATTGGGCAGGCCAGGTTAGTGGATAAAATTTCAAGGCGAAACGTGCACCGGTTCTGTTGGAGTCTCGGGTATCTTAATTGGTAGAGCACTCGTCCGGCAAGCGGGGGATCTGGGTACAACTCCGGGCTTGCGACTCCTCAGAGTCTAGGTCGTTTTGTTTTTCCAGTAATAATTGTAGCGAGGAATTAAAAGAAAGCCTTAAATCCCAAAGTTATAAGTTATGCATATAAAAAATGCAATTGCCAAATCTCTATTTAACTTAAATTTGTAAATGAAAAAATTCATAATGAAGAAGCAAGTAATGGAATTAAACAAGTGATGATAAGCAAATGCAAATTGAAAAGAAATTTCAGTGTGCTACAGCTGTACAACAAAATTTGTAAACAAAGAAAATACGTCATCAAATAGTTTTTCAAAAACCACTCACTGTGTTTTCAAAGTGCGGCTATACGTGTTAATTTTATTTCCAATTTAATTCCAGGAAAAAAAACATTTCGGAATTTTTGGTAATTTTTTCGTTTTGTATTTGGAATCTCAATTTAAATGTCACCGTATACACCTTTTAAACGATTTTATATGGGTGATTGATTTTTATTTAAGCATAAAATGTATGTGGACAGTTATTAGAGGTTTGGTGATTACGCTTTCTGTTTTCAGTTTTTGTTTGAATTCACGACTTACGCAGATGTTTCCACATATGATCGTTCATCAGTGCTGTTTCTGAAGTTGTCAAAAAAAGCCAACCAATGCAGGAGAACGGCTACCAAGAATGATAAAAACAATTTCTCCTGCTACAATTACAACGAGCGAGTGCACATTGCCCAAAATTGTCCAAATCCCCATGTGAAGCAAGAGAAAAATTTTTGCTTTGGATGCAGAGGTAAAAGCGGCCTGAACTGTTCAAGACCAGCAACAACAAAGGATTTTTCTATGCTTCTACTTTGGGGAATAGCTGTTTTAATGTTGGTTTAGCCAATCAGAACGACAATGCATGGTACGTGTGTTGTATTTGGCTTCTCTGCCTTGCGCTGGGTCACTTGTATGACGCTGCTTGTTCAGCGCTCCCTATACTAATTTTTACAAAATAAACTTTGTTTTAATTTTACCCTTCAACCTGATGTGGCTATTTTTATTTCCGCACACTGTAACTTCTCAATCTTAGTGAATACACACTAATTGGCAACGAGGATGCGACATCAACTCATCGCATAACAACAAGGACCTTTTCATGCAAGTTTTGTCCCAGATTTCTAAGGTTAAAATTTAATTTTTTTGATTTTTTTAAATTTGTAAAAAGTTAAAATTTTGAATCTTTTATTAACACTTCTCTAGCATCATTAAAATGTTAATTTGTAGTCAGTAACGATACTTGTCAGTATAAATCTTTAGAGTAAATGTGTTTGCGTAAAACAAGGTTAAACAAGAAGTTCTATCAAGTGACATTTATTGTAGCCCTATATGTTTGCGATAGCGACAGTCGGGCTACATTGTTATATTTTGCAAATTGTTTATTTTTTGATGGTTTATGTAACTCGGCCAAAGTTTTGTCCTCCATTGTATTGGACAAAAGTATGGCACCACTGAATAATTGAGTTGATTTTTTTAATTTATTCTAATATCGAGTTGGGTTACCAAAGTTCTTGATCACAACTGCACACCTTCTGCCCATAGAGTCGACCAAACGTTCACATCTTCCTTTGGATATGTTTTTCCAACCTTCTTTTATCAAAGAAAACAATTCATTTTTATTTTTTGGCTTTTTTAGCTTTATGATTGTCTACATCTATCCACAGCATCTCAATAGAGTTCAGATCTGGGGATTGGGCAGGCCATTTTATAACATTAATGTGTTTTTCCTCCAACCATTTTTTAACAGATTTTGCCGTGTGTTTCGGATCATTATCTTGCTGGAATGTCCAAAGCAAAAGCAAATTGTCATCAAAAAAAGACAGCATCACATTTTCCAGGATGCTTTTATAAACAAATTGATTCATTATATTAATTATGCGATGAATTGGCCCTACGCCATTGCGAGAAAAACATCCCCAGACCATAACATTTCCTCCTCCAAACTTCACAGTTGGTTTTAGGCAGTATGGGCAAAATTCCTCTTTTTTTGTGCGTCGTATATATGTTTTACCATCACTTCCAAACAAATTAAACTTTGACTCATCATTCCAGAGGACATTTTTCCACTGCTGAGTGGTCCAGAGCAAATGCCCTTGGGCAAATGCTAATCTAGCTTTTCTATTTTTAACTGAGATGGACGATTTTTTGCAAGCTACTCTTCCAAATAATACAGGAAAAATCATCAAGTCCAATCTGGATAACTTTGGAGTAGCTAGTTGAGTTCAGCATCAAAAGGAGTGGAGACCAGAAGCCAAAGTAAAAGGTAATTTTTTCAGAGTTTAGTGAAGAACTGACTAGCTTAACTCTATTGATCTGTTAAGATATTTCCTGTTTTCCCCATTAAAATAGTTAACCAGTCTAAAGGCGCCGTGCATACATTTTCATACATTTTGATACTTGGCGCCATCTATGGGTCAAATTACGAACTAAATAAACATAACAGGCATATGGAGGTCTTCTTGACTCAACCGCATTTTGCAATAGCATCTGGAACAACAACAAAGAGTTTGCAGCATACACTTTAAAATGTGTTTAAATATTACATGAGAAAACGTTAAACTTGTATTTAGCAAATGACAACGATATTATGAAGTAGTTACAACAAAATAAAACACTTTAACACTATTTGGATAAAAAATATCGCGTTTTTTCCGCACACAAACTATGTTGTAACCCTGGAGCACTTTTTTCGGGGTTTCCACAAACCGTCATATAAATATGCATGATAGATATTTATGTGTAAATAGTTGTTGCTGAATAAATATGTTTTATAATTTGTCACGGATGTGGTTTAATTTTTCGAAATTTTATTTTATTTTATTGTTTAAATTGTTTTGTATTATGTGACGCGCTAAACACGCGCATATGTTAGCGCTCAAGTTGAGCGCTCACTCCTATTTTTTGTAAAATCGAGTATTCCAATTGTTAAAATTATTTTTTGATTGGTCATCTTAATCAGGTGACTCCGCGATACTTAAACGATTATATTGAAATGAATAAACACTTGTTCACCGGGTGTTGAACCCTTTGCATCGAAACTTTGTGTGACGAGTCACTTTATTTCTTCTACCTATTGCTGGATAACCTTGTGACGATGTCAACCTGGGGTAGGAATTTCAGAAGAAATAACACCTCAGGCGGGTTGAGTTCACAAGACCAAAACCTCAACTGACCATTAAACAATTGTTGAGATATCGG
>JAQFXT010002524.1:0-11811 GCA_034683725.1 Strigamia crassipes
AGTTCATCTATTTTTATGACTAAAGTTCATCTATTTTTATGACTAAAGTTCATCTATTTTTATGACTAAAGTTCATCTATTTTTATGACTAAAGTTCATCGATTTTTGTTTATTTTTAGAATTTTAATGTAAAAAATTGCCGTATTCACGGTAATGCGGTATTTACGGTAATGCGGTATTTACGGTATTGCGATATTTTGCGGTATTGCGTTATTTTGCGGTATTTTACGGTATTTTGCGGTATTTTGCGGTATTTGTGGTATTCCGCAGCCGTTACGATATTTTGTGAATACTATACGCTTTGTTAAAAATCCAGTACTGAACAAGCCTAGTGAATGCAGCCACCTACAGCCACCAATCCAAAGGCAAATGGAGTTTGTTATGCGCTTCGGGATTGGTCGGACGAACGATGATCGTTTTGTTACGCCGTTCTCATTGGTCGTCAAAGCACCAGAGAGCATTATTGAAGTTAGTGGTATATTCTCAATGTTGTAAATTACAATTTTAATAATGTACTACTGGCTTTGATAATGTTCTAGGTAACTTCAACGACAAATGAGGAGGGTGTTACAAAAATGCCATGGTTGATTCGACCAATCTCAAAGCGCGTAACAAACCCCATTCGCCGTCGAATTGGTGGCCAGATTCCCCATTTCAATAATGAACTATAAATTGCGCTATCTATTGCAGGTTTTACAAACAATTCATGACGGTTGCTGCATCCTCATAATGGAGTAAATTTGAGTTTATCATTTACACTATTTACAATGTTTTCTATAGGTAAACTCTCGTATCAAATACATCTCATCTTTTTGTCTGATAAAATCACTAGTGCCCTATGGATAAAACAAGTCCATTTTATAATTGAGATTTGTTCTCTTTTTTTTTACTCTATATCGAATAATCAGTTCTCGAAATAAAGCAGCACAGCGCCACCTCGTGATAAACTTTTAGAGAGATTGTGACGTAAGATTTGAGATTAGTTTTACAATGTGGCGCAGGTTTTGATAAAAAGTAATGTATCAATCAATAATAGTGTAAGATAGTAAAGTGATTTTGATGGTGATGCATTTGTGGTTCATAGAATTGTGGCGTACACAATTTTTTGCACTGAATTAGCTCTACTATATTTAATAGTCTGTTTTATATTGTGGAGTATAAGTTTTATATTGTGAAGTGCAAGTTTAATATTGTGAAGTACAAGTTTTATATTGTGGAGTACAAGTTTTATATTGTGAAAGGAGTGTTTATTATTTATGGTGCAAACATTATACATTATGTATCACTTTAAAACAACCGAGATGTCAGTTGTTTCGTTGAAAATCTGCAATTTTAATGACGTCATTTCTAGTAATTTCGGGCCAGAAGTGGCACCATAACTGCAAGGCAGAATCGCTTTAGATTTTAACAATGAATTTGTGCTAGTTGTCAAGTCCTCACAATTGGCAACAGGCTTTGAAACACCCGTTAGCTAGAGAATGGTTGCGCATGCACCAGCCAAATGGGTCATTTATATATATTATACGTGAAGTATTACATAAATTATTCTGTGAATTCGTTTAAATGCCAAGTTGTGACAATAAATCAATGAGTTTTTGCAACATCTGGTCGTTAAAGCTAGCACGCTCATTCTACTGCTGACCTTCAAACTAAGCGGGGAAGACTTCCATGACCACGGCTACACCGTCGTCGACACAGACAGAGCTTGCCGTGCCACTCGAAAGTGCCGTTTCCTAAAGACTGTTAAAGTGGTCCGGATTGCATCGAGATATTCAAGTAAACCTCCAAAAACCGTAAGTTGTGTTCACTTTGTTTGTTTCTGCTAATGTTTAATTTCTTATCAAATGGTGTACTGTGTTGGGGACAAGTGGTAAATCGAAATGGTGAATGCAGCCATCTACAGCCACCAATCCGAAGGCAAATAGGGTTTGTTACGCGCTTCGGGATTGGTCGAGATAACGATGGCCGTTTTTTTACGCCATTCTCATTGGTCGTCAAAACACTAGGAAACATTATCAAAATTAGTAATAAATTCTCGGCGATATAAACTTCCTTTTACACCAAACGATTTCTACAACTAGTAATTGTAATTCCACATCGTCGATGTCTTAGTGTGGCGATGCATTGTACGTAGTGACGACGTTGAGTGTGTTTGTTACTTTACAACACAAGTTTGTTTTTGTCTTCTTGTATTTTTTTTGCAATACAATAATGTTGGACATTAGCAACATGGCTTTTTACGATCTATTTTTTTTTTTGAACTGCCAATTCTCAACATCAGAAAATTTATGACCAAAAGCACCAGAAATAAAATACATGAATAAATGATTAATGTGCGCATTCAAAATGTAAAATTTTCTAATTATTGATTTGGTACATCCAGAAAGAAAATAATGCTTTAATGTGCCGCAAAGTAGATTTAACCAACCCACCGTTGGTGTTGTCTCTTTTAGTACGAGGTTCACCAAAGCTAACCACGACCTTTGTATCAATAAACAATAAAAAATGCTAATGTCACTGAACATTAAAAATGGTTTTGCATGCACCTGGTGATCAAACTTAGAAACATTAAGATTAATTGCTTTTCTTTGTGGGCATACGAACATCACAAAATGATAATAAATCAAACGTTTTAAAAATAAATTTTAAAAGATAAACTATGTCAGATGTCAATCGTACTTTGCTGGTGGAAGCACGTGAAACATGCACGGTGTAGGTGAGCTTTTTTTTTTAAAATAATAGTTCTGTGCACATTTGTTTTCCAAACTCTAAAAATGCGTTTTTACACACAACAAAATGTTGTCGCAACCTTACCTCGCTCTTTGCTTAAGCGCTAGAAAGGCACACTTTTCAAATTCAAAGTTGTGATCACGACCGTGTGATGATGACGTTTTGGGGGTAAAACTATTAGGCCTGTGCATGGGTCAAATGACGTATGACAGTTAAATTCGGTAGTCACGAACATTAAGTGTAAATCTTGTGTAAGAGTTTGTGCGAGAAATGAGACGTTTGGTTATCAAAACAGGTGATATTTATTATAACTGGATACAATCGTGGATGCGGTTTTCAGTTATGCAAACAGATAAAACTATATAGGATTCTGTGCCTACATTTTGCCATTTAAATGTGTAATAAAGTTATATAATGACTAGATTGATACCCAGTTTGAATCGGGGTTGGTTCATTTGTGTGTACTGCTAACGGGCATCCGACTTACGTCTTGGCTGCATCGTCACAACAACGTCAGGGTCCCGGCGCATTATCGATGGACGTTTTTTAACGTCGCTTCGGAATAACGTTGTGTTAAAGTGTGAAATTGAGATGGGAAAAAAGCTGGACACTTACGAGGCTTTTTGTCGTCTGACACAGAGGGAATTTGCCCAGTACATCTCGGTGTTGGGAATCGTAACGTTAAATGCGGCGAGATTGGGAATTTGGTCACGCTCAACCCTCTTCTTCATCCGACTCAAACGGAATTTGAGTTAAGCGGGACAGGGAATTACTATCACCACACAATATCGTTCTTCGTTGTGCATCCACACGGTATTTACGATATCTGTGGCGGCTTCAGCATTCATACCGCGCCGTGGAGCACACGCTCGGAAACGCTCAGTATGTATGACGGCAGCAATCGATAGGACTGGCAACTTACGTAACGGCTTCTGACCACAGCAATGGTCAGGCGTCTAAGTTGTTGGAGGAAAACTACCTGTTTGTTAGATAGGTACAACATATATTTACATATAGGTCAGAGTTCAAGTCAAGCAATTAGGGGGGGGGGGGGCGTTTCTAGTTGAAAATCTCCTTATATACTGGTATTAGTATTAGGGATTGTCTCGTGTTACAATCGGAACATGTTTCTGGGAATCCCTCCAATCAGGCAATAGGAGGAGTGGATACCCAGGACACAGGAAATGGATACCCAGGACATAGTTGCTGTCTAGGGATTCAAAGGATTAGGATACGCAGGCACACAAGTTAATCCTTTACAGGTGCGCTAATCCTACACAAGATTAGCGAAAACCTCCATCTAGTGGCGTAACTCTCTATTGAGCAGCGCTGATTTTTGTGTCACTGGCATAACGCACTTCCGTTTCATTACGGAATCACTCTACCATAACACGTTTAATAAAGTATCACTTCAAAAACGTCATTACTTGCTTTACTAAACCATATTATTTGAATACTACTTCTTCGCGTAACTACAGATTGCTTGAAAAACTTCCTTACATTGACATATTAAAGATACGCTTTAACCCTAAATAACCCAAAACGTTTTCGACCCATCACGGTCTTCCTCAGTGGGTTGAATGAGAAAACTAATGATAAATCACACATATATACATAATAGTTTGTGAACGTGCATCTGACGTACTGGACAATACGCGTATACTAGACGTATAGGCGTAATTTTTCCTCACGTCAAACCTATGTTCATTTGAAGCCCTGAAACTGTCGTCTGCTAGATTTTGCCGCCTCGACCTCTGCCACTTTATTTTTAAAATCTCGGGCTTGGTCGGGATACAGGGTGGTGTAACACCACTCTGTGTCCTTTCCCACCCTGCCCACCAAGCCCGAGATTTTAAAAATAAAGTGGCAGAGGTTGAGGCGGCAGAAGAAAATGGTACTGTTTTGTTGAACACAGCCATCAATACAATAGACACTGCAAAAGAGCCAGAGAAACCTGCAGAGAAGCCCGAAGAGATTGTGGTAGTTAGAAGAAGCAAGCGCACTCAAAATGCCAAAATCTAGCAGACGACAGTTTCAGGGCTTCAAATGAACATAGGTTTGACGTGAGGGAAAATTACGCCTATACGTCTAGTATACGCGTATTGTCCAGTACGTCAGATGCACGGTCACAAACTATTATGTATATATGTGTGATTTATCATTAGTTTTCTCATTCAACCCACTGAGGAAGACCGTGATGGGTCGAAAACGTTTTGGGTTATTTAGGGTTAAAGCGTATCTTTAATATGTCAATGTAAGGAAGTTTTTCAACCATATTATTTGCAGTATTGAACCACATTTTCTGAATGGAAAAATTTGGTTTTATTGTTTAAAACAAATTTTTTTCGTGGGACGAATTTATTAGATGTGTGACGATGTCGACCTGAGGTGGATGTTTCGGGGGAAATATTACTTCAAGGGTTTAAGTTCACAAGAACAAAACCTCAACCAGACCATTAACCAAGATACCAAGCTTGCGTAAGTGTAAGTGAGATAAATAAGTAAAGACGCAAAATAATTAAAACATACGCATTATTTATTGTCTGAAGGGGATTAATTCTAGCATGAATTATCCCTGGCAATAGGTTTAACAATTATACAATAACTAGGCCTACAAATGGCGGAAATATCAAATAAGACTAACAATTAGAGCTCAAAGCTCTTTACAATTTAAACAGAATAAAACAATCAAGCTTCTTAATAATTACGCTGTCATTGATCAAAGTGTGCATTGGATTGTTGTTTATCGTCTTTCGTTATTTTCAGGTCCATGTGGTTCCTTTGTGTACTGCATTCCTGGGTTGACTTCTTGAATTTGTCACAAATCGGGGAGTTTTTGATCGGTTTTTTAGCATCGCCACAATACCTTTACCATCTGGTAAAAGAATTTCCTGTACCAGTGAATTCAATCTATTTACATTGGATTACCAAGAGTCGGTCCTAGTAAATCTACGCATATTTACTTCTGATTGGGGGATTCTAGTTTCTGCCAAAACTAGAAGTTAAACCAAATTCAATTTAACACGCAACTTCATGATCCTTACATTTCTAGAATTATCCTGTGACGATGACGTTCTGGGGTTAGAACTATTAGGCCTAAGCAAGCGTCGTCTGACGTATGACAGACCAATTCGGTAGTCACAAACATTAAAGAGTAAATCTTTGAGTAAGAGTGTGTGCAAGAAATGGAGACAGTTGATTCTCAATACACTGCATTTATTATAACTGTATGCAAAACAGATAATATTTATACAGAAACTATGCCGACATTTGGTTCTTTAAATGTGTAATTAAAGCTATACTATGACTAGGTCAAATACTTAGTTCGATCGGAGGTTTGGTGCTTCTGTGTACTGCTATTGGGCATCCGAATTACGTCTTGGCTGCATCGTCACAACAACGTCAGGGTCCGAGCGCATTATCGACGGACGTTTGTTTAACTTTGCTTCGGAGGTAACGTCAGGGTTTAACTGTAAACGGAGATGGGAAAGGAATTGGACACGTGCGAGGCTCTTCTTCATCTGGCTCAGATGAAATTTGCCCAATTTATGTCGGTGTTGGGAATCTTGCCAATAAATGCGACGAGACTGGGGATTCGGCCACGCTTAACGCTCTTCATCAACCATCAAGGAGGTATTTGAGTTAAGTGGGGCAGGGACTTACTATCACCACACAATATCAGTCTTCATCGTGTGTCTGCACAGTATTTCCAATATATGTGGTGGCTTCACCATTCATACTGCGCTGTAGGGCGCACGCACGGTAACATTCAGTATATATGGAGGCATCAATCAACAGGATCGGCAACGTACGTAACGGCTTCTGACCACAGCAATGGCCAAGCGTCTCCATCATCAGAGGGAAACTGCACCTATTTGTTAGATAGGTGCAGAACATATATTTACATATAGTTCAGTTCAAATCAAGTATTCAAAGTCAGTATCAGAGAGGTTGTTTCCAGTTGAAAACCTCCTTGTATACTAAACTAGTATAAGAATTATCTCAATGTTTCAATTGGGACACTTGGTCTGGGAATCTCTCCAATCAGGTGATAGGGAATATAGATACACAGGACACAGGAAGTGGATACCCAAGACACATTTGCTGTCCAGGGGTCCAAAGGATTAGAATAAGCAGGCGCATAATTTAATCTTCTGCATGTCGCTAATCTTAGATAAAGTTTGGCAAAGATCTCTGCCTAGTGGTGTAATTCTACATTGATTAATGTAGATTATTACACTTTTACATCCAAATAATAAACTTATGAGCACACAACGTTTATATTTATTCTTTCTTACAGTAGAACTGGTGAAATATAAAAAAACGATCGCCTCTCCCATTTTTATCGCTATTAAAATGCTAGAAGTTGCGACTGCGCCTTCTGGTGGCAAATTAACGTACACATACGGTTTTAAACCGTCACAATCCAACTTTAAAATTCCTTAGTTATTAGCTCAATTCTTCCAAATTGAATAATCACAATCCAAAAGTAAATCTATTCATATTCACAAAATATCCACTATTCGAACTTCGTTAATAAATAGCTAGTTTGAGTGGGAGCCTGTCACAGTCGGCAACTTAGGAAAGGAGAACAAGTCTCAATTCCAATCCACTTATTTGGCTAACTTGATCGCTTTAACCGTCAAGTAGAAGAGGGGGGTCTGACATACGACTAGAGGCTCAGCGCACAAGCGATTGACGTATTACGTGCATTTGTCTTATCACAACGGTGCATACACCTCACAGGCGACAGCTAGGCAGGCGACCTATTGCCGCATAAAGTATATTTGGGGACTAATTGGGGTTAGCAATCAGTCCATATCAATAATTCAGTATCAATTCAGTTCAATAGGAGTGGTTCCAGCAGGAATCCTTCAATCACGCATTTAATCTGTGGTATCCTTGAATTAGAAGGGGAGTGGGATTATAAGCTATGTGACATTTGATGACATCACAAGGTAAAATGAATAATTTTACCCTGGTTACACTAGTTTATAATTTAACTAGCTGGGTGAATTCAGTTGAATTTTCTCTATTAATTCGGTGTATTTTTTCTCTTTCACAAAAAATAACAATTTGTTGTACCTTATAATATGATTTATTATAACAATTTGAAATTCGCAAGGTGGACTGATCGCGCGTTCTATTGGCAATAATTAAATCTTTTTGTCGATTTGCAGATCGTCACAGACTTAAAAAAAAATGTTGTCTCAACACCCACAAATTCTAAAGAATACATTTTTAGGGCAATAGAAAATTCTTTTTCAATTTTATTTTTACATGAAAAATATAAATGTTAAAAATTAATTAAGATATTTTGATTTCAGCTCAAACAAATGCTTTGATCTAACTCATTCTGTAGCTACAATTTAACAAAATAATGCAGAATAATTATTTGATGAGGAGACGAAGAGAAAGGAAAAGAGAGCTACTTCAAACAATTCAGCAATTAATGAAGGATGATGCCAACAAACTAAGCTGCGATTTAATTGGTTTTGATGATTTCATAAAAAGTAGAAAACGTTGGCACAAACGTCACATCGTTTGGCTTCTTTTATTCTCATTTTGCATGTGCATCTTTGTATATCAGACTTACGACAGAATAATGCATTACTTAAGTTATCCTACAGCCGTCGACGTAACCAGTAATTCGGGAAATGTTATTTTACCAGACTTAATGCTCTGTAGTTCCAATACAAAGGATGTAAGCAAGCTTTATATAAAAATTGTTAAATCAAATAAACGCAAAGCAATATCTACTCGAAAATGCCCTTACGTGTTTCAAGGACTGATGGAGATTGAAAACACAATTTATGATATGGATAGTCTTTGGAAAGCAACTAATAATACAGATGAAGTAGTCAGCGTGAAAATGAAAGTAAAAATTTTAAAAAAATGAGTAAAAAGTGGTAATCTAAACCATATTTTCATAGGGATATTCAAATAACACTGTTCTTCAGACGGAAACTAACAGTCCACTTGGAGTATGCTCAACATTTCGATTTGGTAACTGCAAACAAACATTTATCTCTACTTAATTTAAATTATTTATTGACACAGCTAAAGCTGCTAGCAACTCATTTGTTGGAAAGTTACTGACAGCTAATTGGGAAGACAACTCTGTCCCTGTATGCTCAGCAAAACAACATCATGTAACTTAAATAGATAAAAAATTGCAACTTGAGTACTAATTTTTTTCTTTTTGCACTCAGCTTTTTCTAACATTTCATGATATTGAAAAACACTTTACAGTGTCATTGCTATATAGTGGTTCAACAACAAATATAAATCTCAGTTACCACAAAGTAAAAACTTATTTAAAAATTTAAAATTCACATGTTTTTGTTTTTTATTAAATATATTAAATTTCAGTTTATATTGCTGAATTCATCTATTAATTCATGCTCCAGCGAAGACGAATACAGAGAATGCTATCGGAAATGTTTATTAAAATTTATAAAAGAATATTGCACATGCACGTAAGAACACATGCTTCTTGTCTGGTATGGAATCACACAATTCAAAAACAAATCAAATATTTTCTATTTCAGCTTTCCGTTTGTGAAGATTGATTTACCACTTTGCAAATGTGCAAACGATGCCTTTAAGAAATATCTTATTATGAAGTCCTTGGTTTTGTACGTGAATCCAATTACTGATTGCCAATGTCGACGTCCTTGTGAACAATTAACCTTTACACTTTACACCGAGTCAGGCAGAGCAAATAATAAAAAAACTATCACTGTATCATTAGCACTAATTAATGAGAAAATCAGTGTATATGCAGAACGATACACTTATGACGTCATTGCCTTGCTTTCGGATTTAGGAGGCAATCTGGGCCTGTTCCTTGGCCTTTCCTTAATCTCATTGCCTGATGTCATTTCCTACTTTTATTACGTTGCATCAAACAGTCACCAAAAAAGACCCGTTAGTAAGATTGGCCGTCTGTACGAGAGGTGCAAAAAGGAAATTAGTGAAAATGAAATGCAAACCACAACAAATGCAGTTTTTGAAAAACTTAAGTTAATATTCGTGTTAGTTACTGCAGGATTTACTTTATATTGCGTGCACATTCGTTTGAACTACTACACTGATGAACCGGTTACAACAATTGTCAAATTAGTTCCACGACGCCACACCCAATATCCTGCGATTACCATCTGTAGTGAAAAACATAATGAAAATATGGACAAAGCTAAATTACACTTACTTCAACACACCAATAAAACTTGTAGCAACATATCGCCTTGGCAACTGTTTAACGACAAATTGTCATTGGAAGACATCTGGGAAACTTTTAGTAGCTATAAAATGATTCACAATGTTGTGGATACAACCAAGGTAACTAATAATGATATTTCTAAAACATGTACTCAACAATAAAAATCGTATGTATTTTTTTATAGTTAAAAAAAATGAAGTTTATTCCACTGCCGTTTGGTAATTGTTCACACTTCAAAAGCAGTAATTTATAAAATTAATTCCATTTAGTTCACACTTTGTTTTATATGTAATGCAATTTATGTATTCCGTTTTTGGTTATTGTTTATCCTACGTAGCAAATTATTCTCAGTAGTAATATACTAAGTGCGCCAAGTAATTGTCAAATAATTAGGTCTATGCGAATGTTTTTGTCTGATCAGATCACGAGTGCTCGTAGGACACGAGTGATTTTATCTGAGAAAAAGATGATTGCTGATTTAAATTTGACAATTACTCAAGAGCGAGGTGAATTTTACTAGAGAATTTATTAATAGAAAATTAGAGAAACAACCATGAAGAGTTCAAATAGGATGAAAATACCATTTATATTTTGGTTGTGAATACCCACAACAGTTGGCGCAAAGGACAAGCGTGAATTCTGGAAATGGTGAATGCAGCCACCTACAGTCAGCAATCCAAAGGCGGATGGGGTTTGTTACGTGCTTCGAGATTGGTCGGACGAACGATGACAGTTTTGTTACGTCGTTCTCATTGCTCGTCAAAGCACCATAGAACATTATCGAAGCTAGTGGTAAATTCTCAGCACGAAACTGGGCAAACACTACTTCTTTGTTACAAGTATTGCTAATTTGCTACGTAGTTTTGATCTTGGCATCGTGAACTGTTGAAAGCTCTTTTTAATTTGAATCCCAGCCAGCAATATAGAAGACAAACTTCTGACAATTAATGTGATAGATAGATAGTTTCAAACCGTTAGGTAGACAGATAGATATATACCTAGCGAGATTTGTATATTGTAGAGTATATAAAACAATTATTCACTTCTCTATTTTTCGAACTTTTATTATTTGAAATTTCTCAAAAACTATTTCTCCTAAGTAAAATTGGTTTTATAAAGATCTAAAGGATTGTTAGAGCTATCATTTCCTTAAAAGTTTTTGGAAGATTAATCAATAATTAAAGAGAAAAAAATTAAAACTTAAAAAAGTGACTTTTACAATAATTCTCTAACTTGTGAAGAGAATGAGATGAAATTAAAAATTAAACAGTTTTTAGGTCGTTTACATCTCAGAAAACTTTCTAAATTGAATGTAAGAAAAATATTAAAAGTTCAATGAATATTTTTTTTGTATACTGTATTAGAAACAAATTGCTGGTTTTCTATTTTTGCCATAACACAAAATATTTTTGTCAAATATGCTAGACATCACAGTAGGTTGTAACTACCGGTTGGAGTGTTTACTCCAAAAGTGCTAGTTTACATTTGTTATGTTAATTTGTTACGATACGACACTAGCATCACCTTGTGTGAAAATAGAATAAAGTTTGTCTTAAAATCAAAGTTGACCCTCATGGTCAAGTTTCTCAGTTCTCCACATAAAATGTCAACTTTTGAAATACACATCACCGGTTGTAACGTTTTTTGTTGTTACTGGTACAAAAATTTCTTTCATGCTGATACATTTAAAAAATGATACTGTCCTTCCTACTGTTTATTTTCTTCAGAAAACTTAAACTCGACATCGGTTAACATTCTTCTTTATACTGAAACAATAAACCGTTCCAAAGTGTGTGACCAAGACCTAAAGGTGTAGTAAAATATCGATTGGGACGCCAATAGGTACTGAGATATCT
>JAQFXT010002525.1:0-11809 GCA_034683725.1 Strigamia crassipes
CCAAGAGTTTAAGTCCGCTAAAGGCATCTCAACGGCGTTAATAAGCAAATTAATTGTTACTTTGTTTATTAACAACCCGGAACGCCGCACACTGCATCCTGTAAATAAAATAAATTTTTTATTCTAAATCTACGATTGTTTCTACCGTAATAAATGAATTTTTTATCATAGAAATTACGGTAATTATCTTAAGAAATGATACAATTTTTGTAAAAAATGAAGGTTTTATTGTGAAAATGGAGTTAGTATTGGCAAAACGGATAATTTGATTGCGTCCGAGATCGGTTTGGCGATTGTTACCGCGTTCGTGATATATTTTTTATTCGAATTCTATGATCGTTTCTACACCTTTTCATAAATATATCTGATTGATCACGGAATGAGTCATGTTATAAATAGTTACACTAACAAATAAGGTTTGGATGCATCCAATACTATGGAAGATATTGAAATATTCTACTCATTTCCTCCCCAAAAATGTCGATGTCATCATTCAAAAGTTCAAAAAATTCAAAAATTTTATCGCTTGAAATTGGAATTGGAATCAGCCAGCTTTGAACGAAAGTAAAAGCATTGAATAAACTTCGAATATGCATATTCATTATGTTATCGAATGATTCAGGTCAAAAAAGTTCAATAAGATTAGTAAACAAAACAGATAAGTGGTTTAATCTATCAGCCAGAAGCTTTATAACCGTAGAAATGTTAGCATCCGATTCATTAAAGCCAACAAAACAATCAAATGATATTTCAATTTTCAAAACTTGATAGACGTTTTTCACGTCATTAAAAATGTTAATCATGTTTTCCATTATGTCAGACTTGGCACCAGTAATGTAGATTGTAGGATGGAGAATGTAGGTTTTTACGCTTTAGGGTGATTTTATACCATATTGAAGAAAACGCTGTCTAAACGTTTTATTTTATAATTACAGAAAACGTTGTCCAAACGTTTTTTTTTTTATAATTTCGGCTCTCGGAAGACTTTCATTTAATTCATAAATTTGTGGGATTTTTTGATATAAAGTTTTATGCAATAGATAGATGATTTTGTTGTAGTCAAAAAAGCGAAAAATTTATTCTGTTTGTAGTCAATTTTATTTGGAGATAAAGTGGACAAATTAGGTCTTACAGTGGATGTTTTTGGTCATGAAATTGTGGTATTAGGAAAAAAAATTTGATTTTTATAAAATATATCAGTTATTTGAAGAGAAATCTTTTTAAGAAAAAAATCTTGATTATTTGGAAAAAAAGTCAGTTTTTTTTTAAAGAAAAAATTCGTACGATTGAAAGTTCTATTTTAAAAAAAAGTTGCAATTGCTTTTTTTTATAATAATTTCAAAAATTTGAGTAAAACAGTTCGATATCTTGGAAAAAAAATTCCGTTTATTTTGGATAAAAAGTCGGTTTTTTTTAGATAAAAAGTCGGTTTTTTTTAGATAAAAAGTCGGTTTTTTTGGATAAAAACTCAAGTTTTTTTAATATAAAATCTGTTATTTTTTTTAAAAAAAGCCTTACGATTAAAAGTTCTTTTTTAGAAAAAAAGAATAATTTTTTGGATAATAAATTCAAATATTTGGGAAAAAAAGTCGGGTTTTTATAAATAAACATTTCTTTTTAATGAAGTTTTTATCATAAAGACAGAAAAATTAATTTAAAAAAATGAAATATTTGTGTGGAAATAGCGGTATTTACCGTAATAAATAAATTTTTTATTATAGAAATTACGGTAATTATCTTAAAAAAAGAGACAATTTTTGTAAATAAATAAGATTTTTTTATAACAACTAAATATTTTATTGTGAAAATGAAATTTAAATGAGATGAGTTCAATTTGAAATCTATCAGTTTGTTACTGATGTTATTTATCTTCTTTTAGCAAAAGGGAAAAAATGTACTTTTGAATGAACAGCACTAATAATTTTTACTTTTTACTAATTTGTGCATGCCCACATTATATTGTAAAAGCGACTCGTTTTACAGTAAAAACAAAGGTTTATACAATAAAAACAAAGGTTTATACAGTAAAAACAAAGGTTTATACAGTAAAAACAAAGATTTATACAGTAAAAACAAAGGTTTATACAGTAAAAACAAAGATTTATACAGTAAAAACAAAGGTTTATACGGTTTTTACAATAAAAACGGTCCTTTAATAGATAACAACCTTTATTACGGCAAAAAAAGCTTTACATACGGCAAACCCAGCTTTTTTTACAGTTCGGTGTTCGCGACTTCGGTGTAAATTGTAGAAACTGCGGTAATTAACGTTATAAATGAGATTTTTTATAACAACTAAATATTTTATTGTGAAAATGAAATTGAAATGAGGTTCTATTTTTTTAAAAAGTTGTAATTGTTTTGTATAATAATTTCGTAAATATATGATATAATTAGGGAAAAATGTTTGGTTTTTTGGAATAAAAAGTTTGTTTTTAATTATAAATTAGACGTTTTTGAGGATTTTGGTGAGAAAATGGATATTTTGGATCAAAAATTGTTTTGCAACTGAAATCAAAGCAAAACTGACCTTTTTGGTCTAAAACGGATAATTTAATCAAGTTTTTATCGTTAAAACATAAAGTTTTTATAAAAAATAACAATTTTTTATTGTATAAATGAGAAATTTCTTGGAAAAGGTAATGTTTTTATTGTACAAATGAAGTTAATATTGAAAAAAAAGACACTAATAAATGAGATACTTGTTGTAAAAAATAATGTTATAATTATAAAAATGGAGATTGTTGTGAATACGTAGATTTTATTAGTAATTATCAACTTAGATGGGGGAAAAAAAAGAAAACCGAAATTGAATTTAAGCTATACGCCGTTCACGTTCACGTTCTCGTTCTCGTCGACCTGGTCGGACAAATGGTGGAATGTGTGGATTTATCGCCAGGGGGCGATGAATCCGGGCAGGTGAACAGGGCAGGTAAACAGCGGATACGACGATTGTTTTCGCAGCGGCTGCTGCTATCTTCGCAGCAACAGCTGCTATCGTCGCGGCGACGACTGCTGTCTTTGCGGCGACGGCTGCTGTCTTCGCCGCGAGTGCTGCTGTCTTCGCGGCGAGGGCTGCTGTCTTCGCGGCGACGGCTGCTGTCTTCGCGGTGGCTGCTGGTATCTTCGCGGCGACGGCTGTTGTCTTTGTGACGATGGCTGCTGTCTACGCGGTGATGGCTGTCTTCGCAAATGTTTCCTCGTCCGCGATTGTTTCCTCGTCCACGATTGATGTAGGTCCATAGGTAATTTATGTGCCCTATGTGAGACCTTGTACCTTGCTGTCGTATAGTGAGGACTCTTTCTACAACAGTTTTTTTGGTACTTTTAATTATCAGCATACGAGTTTGTATGCAAGATGCGATTTAACGCTGGTCCCTATGAAGCCCCGTAGAGATTAGTCTCTTTGATGTATGTTTTCATTTTATATACATGTTTATGTTTTCTTGACTTTTCTATAATGTTTTCCCTGGTCCTCTATAGTTAAGAGAGAACCAGGTGTACTTTAAGTTGTTCATTTTAAAGCTCCGTAGTTCAGTTTGTAAAGGCAACGCATCATGCCTGGTCTTTGATGCAGGTCATCAGCCAGGCATCATGCGTCATCTAATTGAATCACTTAGTTCGGTTTTTTGCCACTAACTGCAGTAGTGGCACACCGCTTATTTCTTTTCCTTGTTCCTGGACCAGCCAGCAGAAATTTTATTTGTGCGTGCCCTCCCGAGTCCCCGGGCTTGTCCGAGTCCGTGTACTCTCAAACTCAAAGCCCATTTTTTTGCGCGCATGCGCCAGGCAATAATCGTTTTTGGCGCCGTTTACGATGGCTGCAGCAATGGGTGATGCCAACAAAAATACCAACACAGAGAATGCTACTGCAGATATGGATAATGCTGCTATAATTGCTGCTATAGAGGATGCTGCCATAGACATCTGCCATAATGGCAACACAAAACAGAAAAGAGGAAAATATGGAAATGGTTACGCAGCATTTTTCTCTGACCTTTCACAGGTAAGAGCAAAGTTTGATGTATTTCAGTGAAACGAAATTTATGCATCATGATCATGTGGTTGTATTTAGGATTTAGAATTTAAAAAACTGTCTTTTATTGAGAAATCCAAATCTGCTGCAAAAATGTGAAAGAGTGTCACAGTGGAGGAAAAAATGGTATTTTAAATCTTTTGAAACTAAAATGAGAATCATTATATACTATTTGGCTTACAGAGTTATAAGCTTTGCGCCAAAGAAAGATTAGCAAATGCTAAATTAGATGCCACAGGTAATGTAAGTATTTAAATGTGACTAGATAAGATACAACTTGTAAAATCTGTAATTTAATAATGTTTAGTATCTGTGCACCACTTGTGGAAGGTCATTTACAAGGAGCAAACATTTAAAGTTTCATGCATCTAAAGAATGTGGAGTGGATCTGGCTTGTGAAATTTGTAATGCACCTTTTAAATCAATAGCTAATTTGCAACGACATTCTCGGTTAGTTCATGCTAAGCAGGCTACTTTTAAATGTACTGAATGTGAAAAATTATTTGGGTGCCATAGTGACATGCTAGCACATCATAATATTCATGTGGGTATAAGGTTTACATGTGATGTTTGCAAAACAACATTTTCAAATAAATCAAACCTTTTGCGCCATAAAAAAAAGTTTAATCATGCATGCTGATTATTTTGTATACTCAAAAATTTTAAAATTTTAATTTTTTTTAATTTTTTTTTAAATTTTAAAATTTAAAATTTAAAATTTTTAAATTTTAAATTTTAAATTTTTAAATTTTAAATTTTAAATTTTAAATTTTTAAATTTTAAATTTTTAAATTTTAAATTTTTTAAATTTTTAAAGTTTTTTTAATAAAATTTTTTTAAATCTTTAATTGAAATGATAATTGTGATACAAATAATAATTTTTTTTAATTGAAATAATAATTGTGATACAAATAATAATTTTTTTAAAGTACAATTTTTTAAAGAGATGATAAAAATTACTTTTGATTATCCTGTGATATAAATCTTTTAAAGAAATGATAAAAATTACTTTTGATAACCCTATATAAAAAATTATTTTCAATAAATCTGATAAAATTATTTTTAATAAATCTGATAAAAATTATGTTTAATAAATCTGATAAAAATTATTTTTAATAAATCTGATAAAAATTATGTTTAATAAATCTGATAAAAATTATGTTTAATAAATCTGATAAAAATTATGCTTAATAAATCTGATAAAATTATTTTTAATAAATCTCTGATAAAACTTATTTTTTAATAAATCTGTGATGAAAATTATGTAATAAAATAATTCAAAAATATTAACTTGATTGTTTTTACTTTTTAGAATGTGTTTTACCCACAGAACAATTTTCATTAACACAGACAGATAAATTATGCGGTGCTGTTACTCGTTTTAATTTATTGTATTTGTGTTCCGCAAGAGATTTTGGTGTGCGTGGTCGACCTGTTCCAGCAAATGAAGTGTTCCCTTTTCCAAGTGTCATTCGGCGTCTCCTGCTTATTGCTGTAGGTTGCACTCAAATTTTTTTCCCTCTTCGCTGCGTTGACAAAATATTTGTAGAATAATTTAATCCTGTGGTAAAATAAATTTTGCAATTAAAACATTTTTCCATATAAAACTTATAAATTAGTATTGTAAATAATTTAATCAAGGTACCATCACTGTCATTGCCAAACATGTGGAGTGCCGAAAAAATACGTGCGTCTGTTTTTAAAGTGCTATAGGTGTTTAACATTTTTTGTACAGCGTCACTGTACAATTCTGGATGATTTGTTAGCTTTTTTAATAAATTTTCGCAAAAATTTTTTAAACCATCTTTAATTGATGGCAAAACCTGCAATATAAAATGTAGTTTGCAAATAATGCTTACAGTTTACTTTAATAAAATACCTCAACATTATTTTGAATGTTAACTTCATCATTGTCCACCATTATGTTGTCGGTATTAGATGACACGTCATCAATGCAGTTTTCTGTTGAATGGCTTATTACCTCACTAACATTGTGAGCTGGCAAAATCTTAAGTAATGAATGATTAGAATCTCTATTAAATATGTTAATATCAATATTTCTAATTTATTTTTAATGTACTTGAGTTCTAAGTCCATCAAAAAAAGATAATTCGGCTGTTTTTCCTGTTGCAATGTAGTAAAGTTGACACTTTTTTTTTGCATCAGTTAAGGGAAAAAAATTTTGATTGGAATGTCCAGTATATTTCATTATAGCAAGCTGATGTTTACATAATCTCCCAGTAATGCCTACAGAGCAACCACAGCAACCAAGGACCATATCAACATCATAACTTTGGTTAGCATTACTTTCACTTGGAACATTGAAATTATGTAGAGAAATCTGAAAATTAATATTTTTACTTATTGGCAAGTAATAATTTAAATTTCTGTAACCACTTTTAAATATTTATCTCAACTATTCTATCTTTTGCAAATTCAACATTTCGATTCATTGCAGACAACTTGACAGCTAAGAAGTTAGAGAGTCTGTTAAAACAAACATTCAACATTTTTTGTTCATAAAACAAATCCATTCTAGTAATTATAAAATCAGCTAACTGGAAAATGGAAAAGTAATTTGTGTAACTATATAAATAAAAATAAAATAAAGCAATATACCTGAACCATATTGTAAGCTTTTGTTCGATCAAGAATGTAATCCTTAAGTATATGCATTGCCGCCTCAGTCACATTATTCGTATTATTTCCTCTAATTAAATAGTTCACTCTATGGGATAATGCCCATTCTCCTTTACGCTGATATAAATGTTCTATGTGAACTAAGTAATTATTATATTTCAAAGCAATGGCATCCATCTTTAGTTCTTTGTAATAGTCATTCAAAGCATTTTCGGTTGGGGCATACATTAATGCTTTAAATAAATTTAAGAGATAAGAGCGATCATTTTTTGGTATGTTATGTTTTGCATCATACAGCCATCGCCATAATGCCTAAATTATTTAATTTAGTACAAAAAATGAATAATTATAACAATAAAGAAACTGAAAAATATCAGAAAGTAACCTGCAGCACATGAAAAATGCAAAGCAGCAAAACAGTTGTAGGCCAAACAGCTTTCAGAGAATTTCTTTCAGCTGTTCCATCATCTGTAAGAAACACCTGCGGCCCACTTGCTGGTGACCGTCCTCCAAATGCATTTTGTGGCAATAAATCCTAAACATAAATTGTTAAATTGTTTATCTACTGTGAATAGTGTAGTATACAGAAAATAAACAGTCATCCACACTCAGTTAGGTTGTTTACTCATTTAATCTCCTCTTAAACGTTACTTGAGCTATACACATCATTCATTCCCTTAGAGATTGCTCATACAAATACAAAACATCTCAAATAGTAACAAGTATCATTCTAATAATAAGTATTAGTATGTCACTTTAGTACCTTAAATGCTTGAAATGCTGGCCTAAGAATGGATTCAGCCTCCGATGTTGTCATTACAATGCCAACAGGAATACCTCCAGCTACACATCTGCATAAAAATATAAAAACCCGTGTGCCATCCTTATCTACTCTTCCACTGGAATCCACAAAAATTTGTTCTCCAGCTTCAACCATTTCAGAAACTCGAGCCATCAAAGGTGTAACTACTGCTACTGCAACCTAATATTAGAAAAAATATTATTCAATTTATTTTCTAATATTGTGTGCATATAAAATATAAATAAAATATAAATATAATGTAAATATAAAATAAAGAGTAATTTAATTACTTGATCAGAATTTTCAACAAGTACTGCTGAGCATCCTTTAGTTTTGGCTAAGTTTAAAATTAATTTTGCTTCCTCTTGAATTGTCAAGCCTTTGGTTCCATATGCAGCACAAGCTTTTTTCCTATGCAACCTATATACCCATTGATAGTTTGGGCAAACACTGTTATCAGCAAAAAGCTTGTCGTAGTTGTCAGGATTATCTAGCACCATGTCAAATTTGTGGGTTTGCAAAGCTGATGATGGTGAGTGACCATGTTCAAATAATTGTACAAATTTTTCTTCAATCTGTAATGGCACTTTCCTAAAGCGTAAAACATCTGCAGCAATCAATGGGTGATTATGTTTAAAATCAATAAACACAGTAGCCATTGGTTGCAATCCAGGAAGATATGGCCGTAATATTTTAATTTGAAGTTTAGATTGACAGTTAGTATTTTTAGATCCTAATTTTGATTTGTTTATAACACCGCGCGTGTTGTGATGGCATCTGGCTTGCAAATTTAAATCATATTTCTGACCTCCCTCAGTTTTTGATCAAACCTATTGGATGTTAAGTACAAGCAAAAACATTGTTTCAGAAAATAAAATAAGTTCCATTAATTGTAATAAATACCGTGTATGTGGTCCTTGTTATATTCTCAAATTCTTTTTTCCATTCCAGCAATTCTTGCTTGTTCCCAGCAATTTCTAGTTCAAAAGATAGATGTCCTTCATCTTCTGCATTCACTTTTAAAATTTTGGTCTTGTACTTTGGTGGGATCATCTTTAAAATAAAATAATAATTGTAAACATTATTTCTCATTTGTGTTCATTCAGGTTATTTCCACTCTGGAGAAATTTAAAAAAAAAATGTATTTCCCACCTTCAGATGATTTTTTTTTACATTTATTTTCATCCCAAGTAATTTTATTCATTTATTTTCATCCTAAGTAATTTTATTCATTTATTTTCATCTACAGTAATTTTATTCATTTATTTTCATCCTAAGTAATTTTATTTATTTATTTTCATGCACAGTAATTTTATTCATTTAAATTCATCCACAGTAATTTTATTCATTTATTTTCACCCCAAATTAATTTGAGGTAAAAATAAAAATTAATCTGAGGTGGAAATAAAAATTAATCTCAGGTGGAAATAAAAATAAAAACTAAAACTGAAAAAACTGAAATAAAAACTAATCACGCACGTAAGAATAAATAATAAGAAATAAAAAAAATTGTTTGAGCTGGGAATAAATGTACAAAAATATCTGAGTTGGGAATAGCCTGTATAGCATTTCCACCTGATGGAATTTAGATGGATTTTAGCAACTCAGCAATAATTACCTTGGAAATTGTTTTTTCAATGTTGGCCATCGCTGCAGCGATCGTAAACGGCGCCAAAAACGATTATTGCCTGGCGCATGCGCACAAAAAAAAGGCTTTGAGTTTGAGAGTACACGGACTCGGACAAGCCCGGGGACTCGGGAGGGCACACGCAAATAAAATTTCTGCGACCAGCCACCTTATAGTGCTACCCAAGATGGAGGCGCCAGGTTGGAATAGTGGTCTCAATTGTGTAAGTTTGTTTATTGTTCAAATAAATCGGTTTTATGACATTACATTATTTGTTTATTTGCTCCAACGCATTTTATAAGCGCTGGGGACATATTCTGAGCCCACAACACCGTTTTTTGGTGCTGTTACGACAGCGCTCACACTCGCGCATCGCGCTCCCATTTTGACATCGCATCTCGAACTTGCGCATCGCGAGTTAGACTCGCTTCCACGTCCGTTTTTACGGATTTTTGCGCACTCCTCTGCTACAATTCCCCCGTTCGATGGTCGTCGAGAGGATGTAAACAAATTCGTGGAAGTATGTCGTGCCGTGGCCATGTCGAAGGGAATTCCTTTGGCGACATGGTCAACACGGGGGTACCCGGGTATTTAGTAGGTAGAGCCCAACAGTGGTATCTAAGCCACAAAAACAGTTTACGCAGTTGGGAACAATTTGAAATAGCCTTTGTCGACAAATTCGACATGATTCCCACTGCCCGGGCCATTCGGTTCACCAACTTCCATCAAGAGGATGATGAACCAGAGTTCGAGTATGTGTTGCGAATTCGCGACTCGCTGGGTCCACCATCGACCTGGGACGAACATACGACAGCCATCATCACCTTGTCAACCATGAATGTCCGAACCTTGCAAAAATTAGTCGAGGTTGGACAATACGAAGATAAGACTTTCACTCAGATTTATGAGTACATGGATAAACATCAATCGATGTTCCAGACGCGGCAGCAGCGTACCACTGCACTGGCGGTCGAACGACCCGAAACAACCGCGAAAGCAACAGCTAAAACTTCGAAAGACCCAAAAGGAAAAATTCGAAGCATTGTGGCAGAGGTTAAAAATCTCTACACAATGGATGTAGACAATGATGAACAGCAGTCCTCATCCTCGGAAGGAGAGGAGGACACGTTTGCCACTTTGTGTAACGTCATAACTGAGAGCACCAAAACCCGAACGGGAAAATGCTTTTATTGTAATCAACCGGGTCATTTCAAACGGGATTGCTGGAAATGGGCTCAATTCCGAAAAGAACAAGGCAAACGCCCAAATCCGTCGGAAGACGTAGCCAGTGAGGCGAAAAAATCCAAGGCTAGTTGGGTTACAACAGAGGTTTTGGATAAATGTTTTGCAGATATGGAAACTAGTATCGCGACGAAAATAGAACAGATCTTTGTGAGACAAAAGGTTGAGCCATCTGCAAACGCAACAAACAACTAAGTCAGGGGGTTAACAACCTAGATCAATCCCCAAAGGTTGAGCTTTCAATCTCGGAAATTCCTATAGCCGAGTCCTCGTCTAGTTCTAGCGGGGGTGTCGACGAAAACATTGTACAGATGACAAATAGTCTACGAAATCTGTCAGTATTCGACGGGAACCCCAATTCAAGAGATTCTTCAGACCTAGACATCTTAATATAATTAAGAAAATCAGGCCAGTGGAACAATTGTCAGCCCTAGATTGTAACAAAGACCATCCAAGAATGGAAGTTACGATTGGGGGATTGCATTACAATGCGCTCATGGACTCCGGGGCTTCCCAGTGCTTCATCGGTGCACACCTACTCTCCGCCAGGAAAGCGCCGGAAGGGTATGTATTGCCGGTACCTCGTAATACGAAAGTACTGGCAAACGGTATAGATCCCACGCCAGTCGGCCAGATAACCCTCTGCGTACAATGGACGTTAGGGAATAAATTTACTCCCACTAACTTCTTAGTACTAGAAGCGGGAATTTGTGGTCTCATACTCGGACATGATTTCATGCGGCGGGAAGGGATCAACATCCATCTCGCCAAACAACACTTTACGATAGATTCCCTACCCAACTGGGAAGAGCCATATCAGATCCCTTGTGCCCCTCCGTGTGTATTCAAATCCTTGAATGCACTCGAGGTGGACAAACCTGCAATTACAGATCCAAATTGGTAAGACAATTTATTAGCGGAATGTGTGCACTTTGGAAAAACGGGCAGAACTGAAAGTAATTGTCCAAGAATACAAAAATGCTTTCCGGGATAAAATGGGATGTACTCACCTCACAGAGCACACCATCAAACTCAAGCCAAATGCGAAATTCCCTAGACAGCAGTTTCGCATGTATAATCCTCAAAAGAAGGGGATAATGGAGAAGCTAACAAAGGAACTCGAAGATGAGCATCTAATCAAAACTTCGAAGGGTCCTTACGTCAGTTTCCCAGTAATTGTAGCAAAGGAGGATGGTGCGTATCGAATGTGCATCGATTATCGAAATCTGAATGCAAATACGGAGACTGAGGTAATCCAAATGCCAAATATTGACATGCTATTGCATAGCACCAACCCTGCCAAATACTTCACGTCAAACGACTTGTTGAAAGGCTATCATCAGATAGCTATGGTGGAAGAGGATAGGCCCAAGACCGTGTTTTAAACGACTAAAGGACCCTATCAATACAAACGCATGCCGTTCGGCCTGTGTAATGCACCCACCACCTTTCAACATTTGAT
>JAQFXT010002526.1:0-11809 GCA_034683725.1 Strigamia crassipes
TTTTTTTTTTTTTTTTTTTAGATTCTCGCCGGACCACGCGTTAGCCATTTCGGACTAGAGCGGCCAGCAGCAAGGAATCAGGATTGAAGAGGAACTACACTTACCACAGAAGAAACCAACACTTTGACGTCACGGACACCCTAGAAGAAATTCCTCATACATTAAACACTTATGAATATTGACATTTGTAACGCTAGAACAATTTTGTGAATTTTTGAAGTAAAATGGTTTTAAATTTCAAACTATAATTTTGTAATTATTTTTTTAACATAAGTTGGACATTCTAAATAAAAATGGTTTTTAAACTGATTAATTTGACTGTGGAAATCTTTTCTAACATTTTTACACTAATTTTTAAACTATTGGGGCAGAAAACCAATCATTATTAGTAAAAAACTGCCTATTTTCTACAGTTGGGCATTTATAATCCCTGTCCTGGCGTCGGGGGCATTGTTGGCGGTGTTCCAGGTGGAGTTCCAGGGGCCGGGCTGGCTTCTCTGCGCTCCGGCGTTGTGTTGCCGGGCAGCGCTTCCGCCAATCCGCGGCGCGTTGGACGTCGAACGGACGCCGTTGGCTTGGGTCGACGGGCCTTCTTTGGTGGTCTAAGAACCCTCTCTCGTGGCCGGCGGCTGGACCTAACTACCTGAAATGAAGGGGGTGGATCCTGAGAAACTGTTTCAGCTTCAGTTTATAGAGAGCTTCGAGCTCTAATTGTTGGTTTTAGTCCCTATTTAATCGCCAAATGTAGGCCTAGTCATTATATAAGTGTTATTATTATTGCCAGGGGTAATTCATATGGAATTAACCCCTTTTAGACAATAAACTGTGTATATGTTTTGATAAAATATGGTGTCTTTATTTATTTATCTGTCACACTTGCGCAAGCCCGATATCTCAACAATTGTTTAACTGTCAGTTGAGGTTTTGGTCTTGTGAACTCAACCCGCCTGAGGTGTTATTTCTCCTGAAATGCCCACCCCAGGTTGACATCGTTACAAGTGGAAGTTCTACCGAAATAGGCGGCGTTTTACAGTTCTGTTTATTGTAAGAATGAGGGGATTTTCTTTGTTGGTAGGTTTAACCGCGTGGTTAAATTCAAAAAATCTGTTTAGTGTTATTAATATATTATTTTATTATCTTTGTTTTATTTTTCAATAAAATAAAAAACGATTGTATAAATTTATGCTATAATTTTTCTGATGAAAAATACGTATAAAAAATACGATTTTCTAGAATGAATAAAAAATTATCTAATTTTTAACAGTATCTAAAGTTCTATTCTTTTCTTACACGCACATGAATAAATTTCCTTCGAAAGTTTTCGGCGTTTCTGAAGAAAAGGGAGACGATACGAGAAAAGATGTTTTATTTTCTAAAAAACCTCTGCGGTAACAATTTATCACACACCAGCACGTGGTAAATTGTCAAAATTATCCGTAATTCACTCGAATAAAAGAAAATATATAACAAATAATGCAAAAAAAAGGAAATTGTCGGGATTGGAATCAACCAATCCCAAGCAAGAAACCCAAAATCTCATATAGGGGAGATTGGAATCAACCAATCCCGATCGAGTAACGTATGTCATGAATGATCCCATTTACAAATTTGCATAATCAGTAACGTCATCGCTGCATCATTGGTTTAAAAATAACCAATTACATAATCTTTACAAAGATAATTCGTCATGCAGATGAAGAGTATAAAAACTTGACTTTGTTGAAATTTCTCACTCAGTTAAGAACTCGACCGCCGTGACTAGTTCTCTCCCTGATAAGACCAAGACGCCACGATATTCGATATAGTATAAGTATTTTTCGAAAGTTTATTAAAGTGTACTAAATTCTCCGGCGAGAATTTTTCCGTGTTTATTTTCCAATAAATATACAATAAGTGTATTTTTCGCTTAAAAATAAAAAATTTAGCAAAACTATGGCTAATCTCTTCGATTCAGTCGACGAAACGGCGGAGCCCATCCCCAAAAATGGTAATGGAGAAGCCGGAATAACCGAGTTGGAATCTCTCGAAGATTTCTGTGACCGATTTCGATTGAATAAACTGGCTTTCTCAAATATAGAGAAAGCTATGGATTACATTAAATCTCTTCGAAAATCTTTCATGTTCCATACGCCTCCAGACGTATCCACTTTTTCACACGGAAAAGCGACGAGGAACTCAGAAAAAGCATTTACAGATTTTTGCGTACAGCATCATCTAAATGATGGAGAGCTTACAAATCTCCAACATGCAAGAGACCACTTGGAAGAAATCAAAAGTGGGCGCAAAAGGGCCCCGAAGACCCCCAAATTCCGCCGAACTATAAAAAAAGAGATCAGCGGACGAGCGGGCTAAAATCCGTACCCAACTGGGTCTGGAACCATTAAATGCCAACGACAGAGTTGAGAAAACTAGACGAGGTATTAGAATCAAACGATCTGGAAAAACGATCAAAGCAAGCAGGAATTCCACGCGACCTTTTAGACTACTGTCATAAAGCTCGCCTAAATCCATTGCTATTTAATACTTTAGCCGAAGCAAAAACTAAGGTAGAAGAGATTAGGCAATTTATGATCCCATCTTCGCCAGAAGAAAGGGCTGAAACCCCTAAATCAAAAAGAAACAGTTCTGTGGAAGAGAATGCATCTTCAAATGCTAATTCTCCCAAAAGTAAAAGGAATGAACACATTCCAAATAACTCGGTACCTTCAAAAACAACCGGGTACATTAGGAACCTAGCTCCTAGGAACTTGAGCAAATCCTTGCCTCAAGAGGAGAACCAATACGTTCCCCCTAAGGCAGGAAATTACGAAAGTAGCGAGGGTTCCTCCCAAACGAATCATCAAGACGATTCAATGCCAAAATTTTCAATGGACGATTTTAGCAAACTATGGGTACGTATGGAAAACGCTAGAAAAACTTCTTCTACCCCGAACACTAGACGAAATCTCTCTCTAGAGGGAGTGGATATTCCTCAATTTAGAGAAAAACAAGAAGTCGTCGCTGACTTCTTGGATCTAGTAGAGTCGGTTGCACATTCCAAGGGCATATCCTTAGATGAAATGGTACACGTTGGAGTACCGGTGTACCTGTTAGGCGAAGCCAAACACTGGTATAAATCTCAGGAGGAGAATATCCATGATTGGGCATCCTTCGTAACGTTATTTAAGAAACGTTTTGACGTCTCCTTGCTCGACAGAGCGATGGAATTAGCAGAGATGACGCATGCGGATGGAGAATCTCTCCACGATTACACAATTCGTTTCCAAGCCACCTTCAGACAGCAAACTTCTCACTCAACTAGAGGAGCAGCCGCACTCTATTTTCAAAGTATATCTCAACAGAGCTATCACAACCTCATGAACCGAGGATTGCAAGGGTTGGAACCCATTGAAAAGGTGGCACAATTTGTTTTTGATAATAAAGCAATATTTGGAGGAAGGAATACACGTAAAATTCATGCAGAAACTAGTTCCGCTCCAACTAAAGAGTCAACCAACTCAAATTTCGCCAACTTTAAAGGAAGGGGCAGAGTTCAGCTCAAAAGTATGTCAACAGACAAACAAGATTCATTTAATGATGAACCAACCGAAGAATCGGAAGAAGATGAACAAAACGAGGTGTTTGAGCAATTAAACAACATCATTCACCAACACTTAGAAACGAGAAAAGTGCCTATATGTTACAACTGTAACCAGCCAGGTCACTATAAACGGGAATGCCCTACTTTGACTAAGCGAAATTCTTCCGAATCTTCAACTTACAAAAGACCTGCAACATTTCCTGCAGTAGGGAACACAGAACCCAAAAAGTTCAAACCACTTGTGAAAGCTCAGGTTGCCATGGAACCAAAGAATAATACTTTCCAAAAGAAAATGACCATAGCTATGGACGCTTTACAAAAGCAAATAACTGACCTAATTACGGAGATGCACAAGGCTGTAGCCCCCAGCACAGCTCCAAAAAACTAGGTTTGGGGGTTGATAATTATAACCAGCTTCCTATATCGGATTTCTTTACGATTCCAACCAGCTCGAAATTTTCAAGTTCAAGCGGTGGTGTGGATGAGAATATGGAACAAATGACCGAGCAACTACTCGGACTCTCTCTAAAAAAGGGAAAATACTTGGGAAAGAAATATTCAAAACATAAAAGTTTGAGGAAAATGTTTACCTAGGTACAAATGTGTACGAGGTCTCTGACAATAAAGGTAAACCGCTAATGCAGATAACTATCGGAGGACTCACTTACAACGCTCTCATAGATTCGGGCGCGACTCAATGTTTTATTGGTCTACAAATGTTGACTGCAACAAAAGCACCTCCTGAATACATTCAAAAGCCTCCAAAACACATGACAATACACGCTGTTGGTATAACTCACAAACCTGTGGGTCAAATTACTTTGTGCGTGCAATGGCACGGACATATGACTCCAATGAATTTCTTTATTTTACCCTATAATGTATGTTCTATAATCCTTGGCCATAATTTTATGGTCCGAACTGGTTTAGACTTACATCCTTCAAAATCTCAATTCTCATGTAATCGAGAACCTGGTTGCTACATTCCGTATGCAGACCCAGAAGACACATTAAATGCCACTGCATTATGTGAAATTATCCTGGATAAAAGCGAAAAAGCTTTAAAACCAGGATGGGCCGACACACTTGTCGAAAACTGCGACTGTACTCCGGAACAGCGCAAAGAATTGAAACAAGTATTATTAGAACGAAGCAGACCATTCCGAGACAAAGTAGGATGTACCCACCTGACCGAACACCACATCAAGTTGAAACCAGATGCAAAATGGAACAAAAACCCATTTCGAGTATATAATCCGGCGAAGAAGGTAATTATGCTTAAATTAATTGAAGAGTTAGAAGCAGAAAAACTAGTAGAGCCCGCAACCGGACCCTACATGAGTCATCCTGTTATTATCGCAAAACCTAATGGTGAATACCGACTGTGTATTGATTATTGTTGGTTGAATAATATAACCAAAGTAACTCAAATGCCTAGTATTGATCTTCTGACCAACTCTACAAATCGAGCCGTCTATTTTACCTCGTTAGATTTAACCAAAGGTTACCATCAAGTTGCCATGGCGGAGGAGGATAAGCAAAAAACCGCTTTTTACACCCCAAAAGGTAAATTACAATTTACCCGAATGCCATTTGGGTTATGTAACGCTCCGAGCACGTTTCAACAATTAATGGAACGAGTAATGGGAGACGCGTTGTTTGATTATGCACTTGTGTATTTAGATGACGTAATAATATATTCCCATACTTGGGAAGATCATGTTAAACATGTCAAGGAGGTAATAGCTCGGTTGGATGCGGCAAATTTAACAATCAATAAAAAGAAATCCAAGTTCGGCAGAACTTCATTAAAATTTCTTAGTCATATGATCACTCCAGAAGGACTATCAAAAGATTCCGATAAACTTTCTGCAGTAAAGAAATTTCCGCAACCAACGTGTGCAAAAGACATACAAAGATTTCGTGGCCTAACAAATTTCTTTCGAAAATTTATTAAAGGACATGCGGAAATGGCTCAACCTCTAACAAAGTTGATGACCGACAAAGTACCTTTTGAGTAGGGACCAGAGCAAAAATTAGCCTTTGAAAAAGTCAAAGCTGCTCTGTGCGACACAAATCAAGTCTTGCTCATGCCAGACATGCGAAAACCATTTGTAATCCTAACAGGTGCATCTCACATTGGTTTAGGTGTAGTTTTGTGCCAGGATGTCGATGACCCCAACTTAAAAGTTGATTCCAGGACTAGAAAAATAAAACAAGTACCTCAACCAGTCTCGTATGGTAGTAGAGTCTTATACGGGGCTGAAGTACGCTATTCCACTCCAGAATTGGAGTGTCTAGCAGTGGTATGAGCGATAAACCGTTTCCAACCATATATCGAATATGGCACATTTATACTCGAGTCAGATGCTCAAGCATTAAAATGGCTCATGAGCACACCTGAACCTTCAGGTAGATTCGGTAGATTGGCTGTAAAAATACATTCGAAAGCCTTTAAAATTATTTATCGGAAAGGCACATAAATAATGTTGCCGATGCCCTATCTCGAGCTCCTCTCGCCGCAGAGGACACCCCGAACACTGACTATAAAGAGCCAGTGGAAATCACTCAATTCTGGCCCGAATGGGACGGAAATAAAGAAATACCATCGTTACGACGACGGGATGAGCAATCTCAACACTTGGCAAATGTCAATGTTCATTACTCAGAATCAAGAGAAATGTTAAATTCTCTTGCCTCAGAGTATGAGGGGGAGGAAAAGCCGTTGGTACATTTCACAGTGCTCTAACTAAAGTGCTCAACGAAATACCACCCACAAGAAAAAAGATTATCCAAGCTCAAAAACAAGATGTAAAATGCGCGGAAATCCGAGCATATCTGAACGCGTCTGAATTCCAAAGACGCCGATTAAATAAGGAAACGGAATTCCTAAATGGAATTAAAGGGTATATTTTTTATGTTGATGAAGAAACTGGCGATAAAATGCTAGTCTTTTTCTGCCCAACATTCGAGGAAGAACTCAATAACTCTGGAAACGGATTCAATGCAGTGATTCCCAAATCATTGTTAAAAAGAGTTCTCTTTGCCTGTCGTGACCATCCCCTGTGTGGATACGCAGAAATAAGCAAAACGCTTGAAAAAGCAAAATTGATCTATTATTGGCGAAATATGAGTCAAGACACGCGTAGATACGTACGTGAATGTCCTTATTGCCAACAATATAAGGCCAATCAAAAAAAGAAAATTGCAAGTGAATACACCCTGCATAATGCTACACCCCCTTGGGAAACTGTGTGTATTGATTTGATGGGACCAAAGCCAGCTGGCAGGCTACAACTAAGATGGTTATTAGTAATCATCGATCAATGCACCAAATGGATAGAACTTAAGGCTTTAGCCAAAACAACAAGTGAAAATATCGTGGCTAAACTGAGCAGTGTTGCAAGTCGTTTTAGTTTTCCAAAGAAAATCATAAGTGATAATGGCAGCCAGTTCATAAGTACAGTGTACAATAAATTCTGTCGAATTCATGGTATAGACCCGAAACGAACTAGCCCTTATCATGCGCAAGCAAATCCTACAGAACAAGCAAACAGAGATTTGAAAACTATCTTAGCCATCTACACAGATGTGCACTCGCAATGGCCACGCTATTTAAATGAATTTGCATTCGCATCCCGAACTAGCAAATCATGTTACTCAATACTGGCCGAACAGTACCTCTACCGTTCGACCCACGTGTTGTCCAACACGCAAATAAATTTGACAAAAATGACCCGGAAGAGTTTGTGTATAATTTATTAGGTGTTCTCAGAAGAGCGCACCAAGAAATGCATCGCCAAATTCAGCGACGTAATACAATTCATGAACAATTACACACAATTGTCAATTATGAAATCGGAGATTTCGTGTGGAAAAAGACACATATTCTTTCTAATAAAGAAGAAGGAATTTGTGCAAGTCTCGCCGCAAGGAGAGACAGACCATGGGAAATTATAGAAATACATGGTGGAGGCGCCTTTAAATTAAGGAAACTCGCAGATGGACAAATTCAACGTTCGGTGAATATAAAGGATTTATTACCATATATATCCCGTCATATCCCATTGAAGAATGGACAGAAGGTCAGAACAGTCCAACTGACGAATAAAATCAAACTCCATCATGGATGGGCACGAATCAAGAGGAAGAAATTCCTCAGAAAATTACACCTCCTGATTTAATCTCCAAACCCAAACCTGTCAAAATTAGTAGCCATGCAACTAATAACGAAGAACCCACTGGTCCTAATAAAAATTAACGTCGTCGGATTCAACAACGCAAAGCGGTTGTCGATCGTGAAAGAGGTATTTCTCCTCCTAAACCGATCGAAAGACCACGTCGTGGCTCTAAACCCAATACAAAATTTACCAAAGATTTTGTTAAAGATGGATTGACTCAAAAGCAACGAAGAGTCGTTGTAAAAGCAGCTAAATTACAACTGCTTAAACTCTCACTAGAAAATAATTCAATGCAACTGGATTAAATAAACTTCTACTCACCTCAAATGACTTGCTCGAAAGACAAGACAGTTAAAAATAATTACGCCACCCCTCGACGAAATTATACAATACCCTGTCACCTGACCCGGCAAAAATCGCATCCGGGACTTCGCGACGAATAGTTTCACTTTTTCAAAGTGCCCCCACTCACATCAGGTGCGACGCAAGTTTTCAGAACATTTAAGATCATCCAAAATCGAACCGACAGGCCCAGAAACCAAGTCAAAACCACGTAAAGGACTTAGTAACCGTAAGTAGAACCTTTTAATTTATGAATAATTAATTTTAAGCGAAAGTATTCACCTTCGTAAACTTCGCTAATTGGAAATTTTCCGTAAAATATTCGAAATTAATAATTTGATTATTTCATGAGGGAAAGAATTATATATAATAATTAATTAGGGAATAAAAATATTACAAAATAATATTTAAAATCTATTTCATCAGAAATAGAAAGTATAACTGTAATGGCGAGTCGGCGTTCGCTCCGGCGTTTATATAAGTCATGCCAAAATGGCGACTGAAGATGTCGTCAGCCGAGAAATTGTACTCGGTAAAATAAAAAACTTAAGACTTAATCAAGTTAAATCTGAAATAGCATAAATCCTCCGATTAATAAATTGATGCGAGGGACTAAATAATATTGTTACCGCACAGAATAACTTCGGCGTTTGACAGATTTCAGTCCTGCTAATGTTATTCCTTAAATTAGGCTCAAAATTAGTTTTATTCAAAATTGATTTTATACATTAAGTACGTTCAATTTTGACCGTCATCCGGTCACTCGGGCAAAATAGTAGACGTCTTTCACTACCAAGCGTCATTAGGTGGTGCTGCAGTCACCAGAAGTCGACCCCGTGGTTTCAGAAGACAAGAGACAAAAGTCTAACGTTGACCGTGATGAAGAGTGGTTGTATTAACCACATCTCCCCCGATTCCTGGCCACGCACTTTACGGTAAGCGTGATGATCTTGTTGTCCACTGGAATTAGAGCGTCCCCGATGCGTCTTGCCTTCATAGGTAAGACAACAATGATAATTTGCCTTCACTAGCCGTGCAATCATTGGCTGCCGTGGTCAGTGGTTAACTTTGAAGAGACTGGTACACAGTCCCTGCATGGGAAATGCACTCTAGGAGCAATAACCTCTAGAAAATCTATCAATAAAGCCATTTAACAAATTGTGAGTGTTCGGTTACGATCACCACATGGTCAAGAGGACGGCCACGTGGTGCTGGACACAACACACACTTTAATTACAAAAAACAACACAAAGACGCACTATTTAAATAAAGTATGTTTGGCTTTATTCAATAATGGTGTCTAGGAGCCAGTGCACTTAAGTGTGGTCTCCTAATGCAAGGAGTTCCTCAACTCCTTCCTAGTATTCCTGACCGCTGGTCATGCCATCGTGGACCGCGTGGCCAGTGAGAACTTGGTCAGATTTCTACCATGCGTTATGCTCACATGGCGCAATCGGAACAGACGTTCAGGTCCATGTAGTCCGCAGAACGGTCACACATGACCAGAAGCCGCCGTGCATTGACTGGGTCGCCAAAAGACATGGGAGACAGACCAGAGATCTGTCGCAGGCCATGGCTCAACAACAACTGCCCATCAGGCACTCTGGCGACCCCGTGCACGCAACTTCTGATCTCGCCAGGCCCCCATTCGCAGCTCCACTTATCGCCAGGGAGCTGCAAATGTTGGTTAGAGATCACCCATTGATCACAAAATATGGTGTTGCTTTGTTTGATTTCTTTTAGGTGTGTGTTGTGTCCGGCGTCCTTTGGCCCTTCCCTGATCATGGTACGTTGCTTAAACACTCACATAATTTGCACAAGAAAAAAAATTTACTTTTGAATAAATGCACTTTAATTTCCCTAAATTCAATAATTTATAATCAATACTAACAAACAATTTCATTGTAAAAAACGTGATAAGAACGTTTTATATCAAAAGAAAAATCAAAAGTAAAATCAAAAGTAAGAAAATCGTTTAAAATTGCCAACAAAGCCAACAAAAGAAATTAAAAACGTTTTGGACAGCAGAAAAAAAGAAATCAATTGAACATATTATGGCGCCAATTTCAACTCATTCACAATTTAGTTCTCCATCTATCCATGTCTTTTGTTTTTTAATTTTCTAATATTCCAAGCAATGCACAAGAAAACTAAAAAACTTTCGTAAAGACACGTTGAATGTCACTTTTAGTAAATGCTACACTCGCACATTTGAGTGCAGTCCTACAATACCAAGTGACAACAACTTGGATGAAAATTGCGTGATGATAAATAAACCTCAACAGAAACTTCAACAGAATACGAATAACCAATCGAGTTTGGGTTTCCGAGATCACTCGACAGTGAAATGAAAGAATTGCATGAATTTCAGCTTCAAATCGTCTTCTAACGTGATATTAACACCAAAATATAAAAACCAGATCAAATGAGAAAACCAAAAATGGAACTGGAAATTCAAATCCAATCACGACCGTTAAAATTTCAAACAGCTCCGAAACGACTTCCCTATGAATAGTGGAAATAAATCATGAATCGAAACTACAACGAACGAAATGGAGTCAAAATATACGAGTAGCCAAAGAAAAAAATTCAAAGATAAAACCGAATATTCCTGCGAACGAGAACGAGAACTACGGGCGACAAAATCATTCACCGGCAGCCATCATGAAAATGATCGCGTGATAATGTAAGCTCAGCTGTGATTGGCTCAAATGAGAGTGCGCGGTATTGTCCGTATCCTTCGCACATTGCCGCCACCTATCGAGCAAACATAAACAAAACAAACCAAAAATAAAATTGAGACATTTTTCTGAGAATAAACAACTGCTTGTTAAATTAATATAATAAAATTAAATAAATACCACGTGGTAATCGTCTGCCAATCACAGAGTTCCCAATGTCATACCCGATCGAAGGATTCTTTTTCCGTGAAATTCTTGACGCAAGTTTTGCAGGCGAATGGAAATGCATTTTCGATGTGATTTTCCAAGATATTTCCACTCTGGGGTTTGATCGCCATTTTTTTCAAGTGGTTCGCGCTGTTCAGATGTTGTTCGAGAGATTCTTTTCCCGTGAATTTCTTGTTGCAAGTTCTACAGGCGAAGGGAAACGCCACGTCAATGTTCATGTCTCCGGATATTTCAATGTCGTTCGGTTCTAGTGATTTAATCAGATTAATGGTGTTTAGTTTTTTTTGGTGTTTCGACCCCGTGAGATGTTCTTGAAATGGAACTATTCCCGTGGTAAAAGTCTCGCAAATCAGACATTTAAAAACGTTCTCCAACTCGTTGTTGTCGTCATCATTCATCAAATTGGCCATTCTTTACTGGTTGATCTAAAGAGACTACTTTGGGATATATTTTGTGAGTGCCCGTATGTAATACGTATAGATACACAGGTGTGACGTAACTTTGACGTTCGTCACTGGTGATAACGTAACTGTGACGTTCGTTTTTGGTGCTGACGTATATAAGCAATACCCAAAGCTAACATGATCATTTAGTTATCTGCTTTTACAAACGAAAGGTAAAATGAATAGCATTGGTAAAATCGATTTGCTTAACAAGAAAATCTCTTCCGGAAACAAAATACTAAGGATAAGTAGAACGAAAATTCGTGAGGACGAAAATACGGATTCAAGTTTGTGTCGTTCCGTTCTTATTCATAATACGAGGGAAAGAGTGAAATGTGCGCTGGGAAGATTTAA